>RJWM01009213.1:0-69015 GCA_004363535.1 Dasyprocta punctata
GACTCTAGAGAAACTTCACTGACCTGGGAGAAAACTTCTTTTCTAATGTGAAAGGGCATCTTGGGCAACCATGCTGCCCAATAATTGTATAAGTAGAGAAATTCTTTTAAACAGCTACAAGATGCCCGAAGGTATATGAGACACGGAGTGTCTTAGTTACTTTTCGCTCGTTGCCGAGACAAAATACCTGACGCCCAAAGTTAGGGAAGGAAAGGTTTATTCTTATAGTTTCTCGGGAGTTTCAGTCCATAAAGTGGGCTCCAAGGCAGCATGGGATGACGGGGCTACAGTTCATGGCGGCTGCAAGCTGCAAGCCGCAATCCGCGCTGGCGAGAGAGAGGGTGGAAGCTGGGAAGCCAGCAAGAGGAAGACCCGCCTTCCCTTATACTGTATCTCAGCTCCACCCCTGGGCGGGTGTAGCAGTCACGTCATTAATCCTGGTGCTAGACAACAAACGGATCACAAGCATCAGACTCAGCCCCATCAAAAGTATGAGGACTTGGGGGTACATAGCATATCCTATACACGGAGGCAACGAAAACTGGAAAGAATCCCTTACCTGTGAGTGTTGCGAGCTCACTGAGCGGAAACCATCGCTGGGTTAGACCTTGAAATCACCTCCTGAAATTCCAGTCAGCATGCCCGGAGGTGGCTACTGGCCTCCTCTGGGGCGGCGAGGAGGAAGGTCTGCTTTGTGCTGCGTCAGTCCTCCCCATTCCTCTTTCCTGGCGGTGTACTCCCCGCGACCTGTGAGATACTGGTGTCGATTTTCCACTCTCTGTTGATGAGAGCGATGAGCCTTTGCCATTTTACTGGCTGCCTTGGAGAATGGCTGATAATTGTGGTGCTTGATACATACTTTTGTTGGGGAGGTGAATTCGAGTCTGCTTAATAAACTAATCCAAGAGGCGATTGTGCTATGAACCTAGGGCCTCTCAGGCTTGCTGCCACGCCCCGGAATTGCCCAGGGCTTCGGAAACTTCTTCTAGGAGCTAAAGGCGTTCCAAGTTTTCTGTTTGGGCTGGAGGTTATGGTGGAGTTGAGGTGCTGGGATGAGAGTGAAGAGAAGGAAGCTAATGCGTTGAGTAAAAATGAGGCATCCCGAGCTAAACTCGAGGAAGGGTTTGGCGCCATCAGGACCGTTTATACGTGGTGGCAAATATGCAGAGTCCCGAAACTTTTAAATTCTCCCATCAGAGGCAAAAGTGCTAACTCGTACGTTATGGAGAACTTGTCAAAAGATCACACTGTACCATAGAAATGCCGAACACCATTATTTTTCAATTAAAAATGAAAGAACTTCCTCCATTCTTATTAAAAACCCCCTTGCTCTTTTGCTGTGTTCCTCCCATACTGAGTGCATGCAAAGCTACGGTTCGGCTTAGCCTGTGAGGCAGTGCTATCCCAGGGACATGCAGGAAGGATTTCCAGAGTGTTGCCTCTCAGAATTTCACTTTTTCTCACATCCATTCATTCAATAACTACTTGTGGAGTGACTGATATATAATAGGCATTTTTTTTTGGTAGGGCCAAGATATAATAGTGAATAGAAACTTTTAAAAACCTCTGCTTTCTTAGAGCTTCTCTTCTAGTGCAGCAAGACAAATACTAAATGTAAACAGTGAAGAGATCAGAGGACACATGATACAGCTACGGAAAAGCAAAGCAGGGAAAGGAAAAGAGGGAGTATGGGTTAGTACTGTAAGGGTTTAAGATGGTCATGGGAAGACTAATAAAGTGACACTTGAATGGGTACCCATCCAAAGAAAGCGAGGGGAGGAGCTGTACAGATCCCTGGTCAGGCGTGCGCCCAGCAGGCTGGAAAGTGGGCGAGAGCCCGGCAGGACTGAGCACTAGTGGGGGCAGCGGCTGCAGTGGAGTGGGAAAAGGAGAGGGCAGCAGCCAGGTTAGGGAACTGAGCAACAGGTGGTGAAGGCAGGTAGGTCTTTCTGGCTGAGGGTTAGGAATCTGACTTCTTGTTCTGAGACGTGAAGCCCCTGGAGGGTTTTTCAGCTGAGCAGTGACACGCTGTGATTCCCATTTAAAACGATCCCTCTCAACACTGTTGGTGACAGATGGAAACCCGGAAGAGAACCCTCTGTACAATCCGGAGGAAGTGCCTGGGGCAGGAGCGGAGAGTCAGACACCGGCTCCTCGTTGAGGGCAGAACTGGCAGAGCCTGCTGATGGACTGGGTGGGGCTTTGAGGAAGATGGGAGTCAAGGATGACCCAAGAGTTTCAGCTTCAGTGACGGGAATCATGGAGTTGCAATTTACTGAAAAGAGGAAAGGAGGGCTACTCCACACTATCCCTGCTCTGCCGCCTTTCTCCATCATTTGAGGAACCTGACTGCCTCACCAGTGTCCTGCTAATTGGAGAAATACTCCATAACATGAGTGTCAGCAAGACATTTGTAAAAGCCAGCGTTCTGTGTGGATATTAATTCTTTTCCAAGCTTGCTATGGTTTGTGTCTAGACACCCCCTCCATGCCCCGCATGCTCTGTTCATGAGTCATGTGGGGGGTGCTTTTTGGAGGTGACTGAATCTAGAGTTTGTGACTGACTCATGGTCCAGTGCTGGGCTTGGGGGTGTGAGTACTGCACCCACTCAGGGGCGGGTGGGCTGCATGCAGTGCAGGAGACAGAAGGACGGGTGTCCCTTCTCTCCTTCTCTCTCTTGTTGCTTTTGCTGTTTTCTGCTGTCTTGAACTGTTGCCCTTCTGCCATCAGCCACCCTGTCTTGGATCCAGCTGATTACGGATTGAAACCTTCACAAATTGAGCTAAATAAACCTTCCCTCTTTTAAGTTTGGGTGTTGGGTGTTTTGTCTCAGCAAGGAGAAAAGTAACCGAGACAAAAGTGTTGTTTAATGAACGGAGGTTTCTCTTTTGCCAGGTGGAAAGAGTTCTGGGGATAGACACCGCTGCTGGTTGCCCCACAATGTGACTGTGCTTAAAAATAGGTAAAAGGGTAATTTTAGGCTATGAATTTAAATTTAAAACATAGGTTTTAAACATGTTTTACCACAATTTTAAAAAGACAAATTTTCAGATTGGATTTCAAAAGATTAGCTATATGCTCTCTCTGTAAAAGACGAACATAATTGATGCAGGAGAGATGGAAATAAGAGATGGAAAAAACATTCCAGACAGATGTAAATGAAATGAAAGCCCGGATGGCTTGAACTTTGACATACTAGAACCCACGCCAAAGGTGTCACGAATATGAAAAGAAGCATTATTATATTGTTGACAGGAGGGATAGAAAAAGAAGACAGAGCCAAAGGTGAGAGTAGTACAGGATGGAACTGGTTTGTGACCCGAGGAAGGACTTCTGGGTCCAGAAATTTGGCCCTAACTTGAAGCTTAGAATGCAGCTGACCACTTTAACCTGAAATTGAAGTTTGAGCTTCAGGATCGAGCCAGAGAAGGCCTTATTTGCTTGAGGGCCTGGCATATGGCAGAGAGGAGCTGTCTGGCAAGGAGGAAAGAACAGGACAGATCCAAGGTGAGCATCCTGCCCTGGGTGGTGGCTGGCCCTGACTGTCCCTGTGAGTGGGCCACGGGCCCGCTATTTGTGCTTTGGGAAACTGACCACTAAAGTTCAGTGAGCCCAGCTATTGGAATTTGGTAAATTCATTCCAGAGGAGAACACAGAGTTATCATTTATCAAGCAACTACTGCCAAGTATGTAGCAGATGAGAGCTCGGATGATAACCGGGGTCCTGGGACCAGTGGTAGACAGGAAGACTCCACACGCACGGATGGTCCTGACCTTTTTAATCGAATGATGATGCACTGATTAGGAAAAGATCTCTAACAGGATCACCTGAGTCCCAGTGAAGCAGGTGTCACACACTGGCCAGATGGCCATGGCATGCCACTGATAACCAGTGGGCATTTTTTTTCTGGGCAGCATCTGAAACAGCAGGGCATGTATAAGAGGGCACCCAAGACCAGAATGGGATGAGAGAATTTTCTAGGGGCAAAGAGTGTGTCCCTCCCTTAGTACTGTTGGGCTTGGGGCCCTGGGTGTATAGTTAGAATGTAGCTGAGTAGTGGTGATAAAGGGACAGGCAGAGTTCAGCAGAGTCCATTTTGATGTTATATGAGATAAATGAGAATTTGGGGCTATCTAGGTTTTTGTTGACTGTCTTGCAGAGCTTGATCTGGTGGTGTAGGAAAGTTAATAACCAGTGGATGCAATGTGAGTGGGCTCACTGTACCAGAAGCATTTATGTGAAGCTGGGGACCCTGCAGTTAATGGTACCACCAAACCTAGAGATCACCTGGATGCCTCTCATGGCCCCCCACCAAGAAGGGCCCAAATGTAGTGACTGGAGGATTCATTTCCTAAACTAACAAAACAGGCCACATAGTATGGTAGTGCTGTTTCTCCATGGTACGTATTTACTTGCAAGTCAAAATTCCTGGAAAGGAATAAATATGAATTCACAATTAATTTAATTTAATTTAATGAATTATCTTTGTTAAAAAATTGCATTCAATTGGGCTGAACTGAGTGACTTAGTCAGTTAGTTCCCTGCCATTCTGTGAGATAAGGATGACTCGGATGCCGTCAGATGGCAACCACTGCAGAAAAGCCCTCTCTGCCTCCCGATCTGGTGAACAACGATCTCCCTTTGATGGGACAGGCGAGGTGACTTGCCTGGCAAGGCTGAGATATGGTTTCAGTTTTGCTGCCTCACTGGGCTCTCTGCAAGCTCTTACTATTTTCTGTTCCACTATACAACTCATCTTTCATCAGATCACTTACTGCCTCTACTTCTGTATAATACACACAGGTAACTTCCGGTTTACACTGAGCAGGCAGGAAACCTCTACGATACAGTGTAATCCACCTTGCCTTGGATAATGGGCGGGATGAGGACTGATGTGACAGGAAGCAGGCTGGCCTTGAGTGACCCTGCTGTCAAAGGCAAGCCCTGTGTGTAAGGCAGGGAGCCCCCAGGTCCTCTCTGACACTTGCTAATTACAATGACTAATTAATATGTCATTGGCCTCTAATCATGAATCCTGACAAGATTAGTAATAAAGAAACCATGGAAATTACTTTTCCATGACCCGGCCAGGTTCATTCTTCTGTTTGAGTTAAAGGACCAGGAGATGGCCTTGGAGCTACCGGGCAGGTGGCCCCATGCGACGTGGTGGCTTGAGGGGTTAGAAATGTGAACATTAAGTTGTTTATGCAGCTCAACAAACTGTCCCACTTCCAACCTGTCAAATTGCATATTTGGTTTTCAAACAAAATTCAGACTTTCATGATGTGACTCAAGGGTGGCGTAAAGGAGTAGAGTGAAAGGCACCAGGAGTCAGGAAGCCTGGGCTGGGCATGCTGGCTGCCTCTGGTTGACTGTCTGCTGCTGTTCAAACTTCCTAACTCTCTGAGCTTCAGACCTGTCCAAGTCTGGCGAAGGCCGTGGGCCAGACGCTCGGAGAAGCGTCTTCAACTCCCCTTCCTCTACCCCTCGCTTCTGCCCTAAGCCACGCAGCCTTAGTCTCAGGCCCTCTCTTGCTGCCCTCCTCTTCCTCTGTCCCGGCCCTATATCTGGCTCTTGCTGTTTCTGGTTTATGTTCTTGTAACAGCTGCTCAGTGACCCCCGTGCCCCCAGTAGCTTCACTTGAAGTTAACCGGTTCTCCCTGCTAAAATAAAGGCCACGGCACCAACGAAAGCAGTTGAATGCACTGCACGCTCTATGGTCCCAACTCTCTTCCCACTCAGCCCTTAGCCTGCTCGGGCCTTCCTCTCGAGTCTGTTCCTCCCTCGTCCCCACCAAGCCCAGACTTGCCTCTTCCAGGTCATGTGTTTCCCTAGCTTCTGGCCCCTACATGTTTTCTAGTGGTAAAATACATAATGTAAAAATTTCCATTTTAATCATTTTTTTTGAATGTACTAATTACCTTTGCCATGCTAGGCAGCCATCCCCAGCATCTATGTCTGGAGAAATCTGTGAAGCACTGGCGTCACCTCACACAGAACCCAGGGGCAGCAGGCGCACGTCCCCTCCCCGCCCCCATGATGACCGCCGCTCTGTGTGAGCGGGCCTGCTCTAGGGATTTCACATAACGGCCGTCATTCGTGTCCTTTTGCATCTGGATTATTTCACTTGGAGTGATGTTTTCAAGATTCGTCCGTGTCGTAGCATGTCCTAATCAACACTTTGCATTATGCCATTCTAGTAGGTGTGAAATGGTATCTAGAGCCTTGTGAATGTGGTTTTCATTTTCCTAGCGACTAATGATGTTGAGTTATAGGACATTTTTATATCATCTTTGAAAAATGTCTGTTGAAGTCCTTTGTCCATTTTTTAACATTTTTTTTTTGGTTGTTACTGTTATTGAGATACAGGAATTCTTTACATATTTGGAGCACTAAACCCTTATTAGATACATGATTTTCAAATATTTTCTCAAATTTTGTAGGCTATCTTTTCATTTTCTGGATAGTGTCCTTTGATGCATACAAGTTTTAAAAATCTATTTTTTGTTGCTTTGGGTATTTTAAATTTTGATGAAGTCCTATTTATCTATTTTTTCCCATGCTTTTGGTGTCTATCTAAGAAGCCATTGACAAATCTACCATCATTAGGATGTTCCTTATGGTTTCTTCTAAACACTTTATAGTTTTAGCCCTTACATTTATTTTAAGTTAATTTTTATGTTTGGTATGAAATATGATTGCATCTCATTCTTCTGCCTGTGGAAATTCAGTTGTGCTGGTGTCATTTGTTGAGCAGACAAATTTTCCTTATTGAATAAACTTGTCATCCTCTTTCAGCTGACCATAGATGAATGTGTTTATCTCTGGACTTTCAAAGCCGTTCATTCCACTGGTGCCCATGTATACTTCATATATACCAGAATCATATTGGTTCCATTTTGTAAGTTAGCTTTAATTATTAAAGGTTGGTAGTAGTTTTTGGAAGCAAAAAGTGTGAGTCCACCAAATTTAATCTTCTTTTATAAAACCATTTTGAGTATTTAGGGCCTTTTGTGATGTCATATAAATTTGGGGATTTTTCCCCTATTTATGCAAACAAACTATTGGAATCTTGCTAATTGTTGTGTTGAGTAGATTGATTTGAGTAGTATTAACATGTTAACAATATAAAGTATTCTTTGTTCTATGAACATGGGGTGTATTTCCAATTATTTGAACCATTAATTTCAGCAATAATTTATCATTTTCAGTTTCTTCACTGAATTTATGTTTGCATATTTTATTCTTTTAGATGTTATTTTAAATTAAATTGCTTTTTAAATCTCCTTTTCACTTTGCCCATTATCTGTGCAAAGAAACACAACTCTCTTTCATTTGTTGATCTTGTATCTTACAACTTTGCTGAATTTATTTATTAAATCTATTAGCTTTCCTATAGGTTCTTGAAATTTTCCATATATAGGTTTATATCATCTGTGAGGAGAGATAATTTTATTTCTTTCTTTCCAGTTTGGGTGCCTTTTATTTCTTTTTCTTATTCACTTATTTGGACTAGAACTTCCAGTATAATGTTTAATAGCAGTGATGAAAATAGATGTGGTTATTGTGTTCTTGATCTTAGGAGAAAAGATTTCAGTCTTTCACTGTTAAGTATAATGTTAGCTGTTGCTTCTTTTTCATAAGTGCCCTCTATGCTATTGAGAAAATTCCCTTGTATTTCTAGTTTTCTGAATGGCCTAGTGTACTTCTATACTTCTATTAATGATTGATTTATAAGTTTCCTTCTGCCTGGAAACTTATTTGCCCTGATGCTTTGGATATAGAAATACCTCCTCAAGTCCAATCCAATGTCAATTTCTGTTACTATCAAAAGCTCATTGCATTTAAAATCTCATCTTTTTTTTAAAGGAGATTAACAATGGTTAATATATTGCATATTGTTATCTTCAAAGTAGTTGTTCAGATTACAAGACCTAGGCATGAAAAAATAATCAAACAATGAAAGCACAAACCGTTCTTTTTGATGAACTAACAGAGAATAGTAGTACAATTATCTATCATATATATGTGTGTGTGTGTGTGTGTATATATATATATATATATATATATATATCTTTCCCTTCTTTCTTTTTTCCTTTCCCCCATCCCAGTTGTTTTTTCCTTTTGAGCAGTTTCTTTTCCTTTCACAATATCTATTGAACAATTTGGATCTTATTTACTCTTTCAGTGTTTTACACTAGTGAGACAATACGACGTTTACACATGAGTCTAATTTATTTCATTTATGAGTATGGTCTCAAGTAGCATCAATTTACCTATAAAAGCCTCAGTTTATCCTTCTTTATAGTTGAGTAGTACTCTATTGTAAAAAAATACCACATCTTTTTTTACCTATTACGCAGTTGATGGGCATTTGAGTTTTTGCCAAGATTTAGCTATTATAAATTGTTTTGCTATAAACATGGGTGCACTTATATTGCTGTGGTATGATGTTTTCAATTCTTCTGGGAAAATACCCGGAAGAGGAATATCTGGATTGAAGGAGACCTCCACTCCTAGAGTTTTGAGGAATCATCACGCTGATTTCCACAGTGTTTGCACCAGCCTACACTTCCACCAACAGTCGAGAAGGGTTCCTTTTCCCCCACAGCCCTGCCAAAATTTGTTATTGGTTGATTTCTTGATGATAGCCATTCTTTCTGGAGTGAGATGGAATCTCAGTGTTGTTATAATTTGCATTTTTCGAATGAACAGTGATGTTGAACATTTTTTCATATAGTTTTTTGCCACTTGTATTTCTTCATCTGAGAAGTGCATATTCATTTCAGATACCCATTTTGGATTGGATCTTTGAATTTGGGGGGCCTGATATTTTTTCAATTCATTGTATGTTCTAAATAAAAGTCCTTTGTCTGAGGGACAGTTGGTTAAAAGTTTTTCCCACTCTGTGGGTTTCTTTTCACTCTGTTGGTGTAAAATCTTGTCTTGTGGTTGTTTGCTTTAATGGGCGTGTACTCTGACAGTCACTTTTCTTCAGTATAGAGACTGTTTTGTTCATTTTTCCATGCCCAGAATCTAGCACAGGGCTCATAAAATGTTGCTGAAAGATTGCTGGTTGAGGGATGCTCTCTGATTTCTCAATTTCTCCGTGCTCCTGAAATCCCTGACTGAACTCCCTCCCCCTTGTCTGACGCTGAGACAGCCACTCTTTCTCACATATGACACTGCTAGATGGTGCCTGGAAAGCCCAGATCAGCAGAGCAGAGGTGGCCTTAGCAGCTTCCTGGGTGTGGTGGTAGGTGTACCCCAAGTCTGCAGAGTCTTCCTGCTGCACGTTCAACACACCAAGCAAGTGGGTGTTCATCACCATGTTATCTCTCAGCTGGATTCACTCCTACACTTGCTCAAGAGCTTTGGCAATGCCAGACCATCTAACTGTCCTCTTCCCTCATCGCCAAATCCAATCAAACCAGTGAGTACTCCCTGAATGACTCCTGCAAACCCAACATGGTGCTAAGCTCTCTGGACAGATACAGAGAAGTTCACCTAGCTTGCACATTTCTTTATCATAGTATTTACATAAGGCCAGGAAAGAGGGGTTTCAGCCCAGGTTATGCTGCAGAGGACTGAGCCATAACCACAAACACAGTGGCTTGACACAACCCAGCTTTACCGTCTTGTGTTTCTGAACGGTAGAAGTGCAAAGTGCATCCCGCCAAGCTACGACCAAAGTGCCAGCAGGACTGAGTTACTTGTAGACTTGAGGTGAGTCTGCTTCCCGGGCTTTTTCAGCTCTTCCTGTCTGACTCCTCTGCTCAGGGCCCCAGCAAGCTCATTATTCTGACCTGTGTTTCCATCATCACGTCTTGTCTGGCTCTGCTTCTCCTGCTTCTTTCTTTCATCGGTAAAGACCTCATGATTCCAGGGGGCTTGGCTGGATAAAGCAGGATAATCTTCCCATTGCAATAATTTAATCATACCTGCAAGTCCTTTTTTACCATTCCAGGTTCTGAGAATTAAGAAGTGCACATCTTTGGGGTACGGGGCATTATTCAGTGCTGTGTTTATAACGACTATGGACAGACCAGACAGGATCTCTTGCCACTACCCCCAAGGCCGAGTTTCTGGGGCAAGTCATGCCTCCATCTCAAGGCCTCTCCACTCTCCAGAGGAGGGACCTGGGGCTCAGGGAGAGAGCACGACCTGCCCAGATGGCCATCAGCGGTGGTTGGCAGAGCTCGGGCTAGAAAGGGAATGGAATCCCATAGAATTCTAAGATTCAGTAATGGAGCGATTGAGCAGGAAAGGAGTATAGAAGACGAAATGGCGACGGGGCTGTTACCCCAACGTTCTTTCTCTGGACGCACAGCACCCCAGCCACTCATGTGTGGGTGAAACTATTTTTAGAGTCAGGATCAAATTAGCTCCCTCCTTCAAGGAAGGGCCACATGTATCTTGTGGTTCTGTGCCCTGTTACTGTCCTTGGAGACGCTTATATTTTCCCCTTCTATAGTCAATTCAATCCCGTAAGAACTTCAACTCATACTGCTTCATACATTTTGAACTAAAAGGGATTTTCTTCCAAACCCCCCAAGGACACTTAGGGGGTCTTGGAAGGTTCCAGGGCTCAGAAACCCCCAGCTCCCCGGCTTGTTCGAGCTGACAGATGGCATTTCCCGTCAGCTCAGCCATTAGCTCCTCCTTCTGTCACTTTGTGCCCACACAGGCTCTCCACACAGACTTGCAGAAACCTGCCTGCTGCCCACCCTCGCCACCGCAGCGCCGCTCCGTGCCGGGACTGACACCCCTCTCTGCCTGCCACTCCCCCAGCCCCCTGTTGTCTGACACTAACTCAGAGACTTGTGTCTGGGGCTGGAATTTTGTCGTTGCTATGGAAGTGGGAACCAGCTCAGCCTTCCAGACTCCCAGAGTATCCAAAAACACACACGGCATCTCGCGCTGACACACCACTGACAACCTGTGATGACAGGGATGTACTTTTGAGTGTCATCTTGACAAGGAGCAGGAGCCTCTATCTGCCGGCCCATCCGCCTGGCCATCTGTCTCCCAAGATTGTCTGCACTCGCCTGGCTCCAGTCCTGATCCTGAGCCTCCCTTGCTGGGGGCTAGTCCTCGCCTGGCCTGGCTGCCTGCAGGGGGCTATGTGGAAAGACTACTGGCCCTGGGGTGCTTTTGCTGGGAGGAGGGTGAGCCTGGGAGGGCCTGGGGAAGCTCAGGGCCTCTCCTTAGCTTTGGCAGCTCCAAGGCCACGAGTGGGCATTGCAGCGGGTGGCAGAGGGAGGAGAGCCAGATCTGCCTTGTTTGCGGCCTGAAGCCACAGCTTTTGGGATTTCCTCGGCTCTTGGAAAGGCAGCCCTTTGGGGAGGTGCCAGAGTTTCCAGGTGGTGTGGGGAGGGCTGCTCAAGACACGTGGATTCCTTTGCTTCCTGTTTCCAGCTCCCGCTGTGAGAAAGGATGGAGGAATTCCTGGCTTTGGTGGAAGTCCCAGCCAGTGAATGTCACCAGCTACTCAAGGTGAAAAGCAGGGGCTTGCAGCCTGAGGAAGGCAAGTGTGGTGGTCTGGTGGGAAGAAGGGGTGGTGGGACAGGGCAGAGAGGACGAAGGTCCTCACCAGGTCAGCCTGGCCAGTAGGTCCTGTTTCACTCTCCCGTTGGGTCGCAGAGCGTGGCTTTCTGTCTCCCACGGTGGCTCCCACATTGTTTTAGCTGGGAAAGGACAGGCAAGCGCATGATCAGAATGGTTCCCCTCCCCAGCCAGGGGTTCCTTGTGCTCTACTTTGTACTCGTCCCCCAGCCCACCAAGAACTTTCTAGCCCAGCCATCTGTGAATGGCATTGTGAGGCCCCGTAGCCATGTACTCCACCCACACTGGGCTAATTTGTCTTTACGCTCCTCTTTCCTCCTTGGCCTCATGTAAATGGGGTGGTAGGTTTTATACCTCTGGCTCCTGTACAGCCCTGTGGACTCTGTGTATCAGGGCTTCGGGTGGGTCAGTGCAAGCACTTCTGCTGCAGTGACTACTGCCCACTGGCTTGGACATGCTGCTTCTGTCTGTCCCGAGTCACAGCCCAGAAATCCAGCCACCAGCCCTGTGTCATCCTCAGCGCGCTGCTGTCCCATCAAGCAGGAGGACACCAGCCCTAGCAACTATAAGATGATAAATACCAGGCTTGTGTCTCCTCCTAAAATAAGCCTCATGCACGATGATGGCTGTCAGCTCTGACTCTGAGATCTAATTTGAGCCTCCTTGTCTACATCTGGTTCCAAGCTGTCATGTGACCGGTGGGCTCTCATGACACTTGTGTTCATCAGTTGATGGGACTTAAATGCTGGGGGAGGTGGTTAAAAGTAGCAAATATGGATCTGAGTGAAGTATTGCTTGGGTTCAGGTTCTTACTTGGTTATTAAGCCTCTTCAGTTCAAGGTTAATTCTTCTCATCAGTCAGCCTCTGGATGGTACGGGTTCATTTTCCTAATGTGATTGAGGAAAGCTTATGCCTAGCTCAGAGGTGCTCCAAGTCCACCCACAACAACCCTGCGGCAGCTGTCTGCAGCTATGTAGCAAGACAGTGCTATAAACCTCCTCTGCTGGGGATAAAACAGTGGTGCAGCAAAGTTTTAACAAGACAGTTATAGTCAAGGGAAAAGTTGGCTTTAAGAACAGGGAAAAAGCTAATTCAGCAGGAGCTTCCGAGTGAGTCTTCGAGACACTGCTTGCTTAACATTTTTGTTTGTTTGTCTTTAAATTTTCTCATCCAGACTGTGAGGAGCAGAAGAAAGTTTCCATTTTTTTTTTTTTTTTTTTTTTTTTGCAGGTTTAAGCCATCTAAATGGGATCTATTAGGAACTGAAAGGAGATTTTAGCACTAGATTTGGGTACGTGTTAGACAATTCTTCAGGAATTCTATTAATAAAGCAACTCAACTACTTTGGCATTTACATTTCTTTCCTTAATTTCACATTTTTGGAAGAGGGAATTGTATTGCATTTGGCTAAGTCTGGTGGTACTTCTTACTAGGCAGTAGTGACGGAGTTTGCAATATTCTCCAGAGAGAAGGGAGAAGGAAGTCGCAGTGGGCCAAATGACTGTCCTGACAGGGAGCCAGTGGGAGATCTGTGACTCCTTCCACCTGAGGCAGAGAAGCAGTGCCATCAGGGAACAGGTGACATGCATGAGCATTTGGGGACAGGCAGTTTTGCAGAAGGTATTTTCTACTTCTGAGGAAGTTCCTTCATTTGCGGAGATTCATATGGAGCAGAGAAAGTCACAAGAAGATGGAATTCTGCAGGTACGAATCAAGCACCTATTCTCAGCCAGGCATTCTTTTAGTTTCTTATGAGAGAGAGAGGGAGAGGGAGAGAGGGACAGAGACAGAGAGAGAGAGAGAGAGAGAGAGAGAGAGAGAGAGAGAGAGAGAGAGATCTCAGTTCTCATGGGTGTACATTCAGAGTACCAGGATTGAGTCATCTGAAGACTTCCCTAGAGTCTATTTGAGGAGGTTCCTGACTGAGGAATAGTGTCTTTCTAATCGGCTTCTGTTGTGACACCCCTTGCCCAAACTCAGCACTAAGTCCTATTATTTTTTCCCTACTCAGAAGCTCTTAAATCTATCTGCTGCACTCATCACTGTCTACCACAATTACTCAAGTCCAAGCCTCTGTGCGATTCATCAATGGCTACGTACCCTTCCCCTGGTCTTTGGGAGTCCTCTGTCTACCTTGTGTCCATGGTTCACGTTGCAGCCGGTGATGGTACTTTATTCAAAATGCAAATCTGATTACCTCAGCGGTCTTACTTTAATGTTTTCCTGCTGATCTTAGGATAAAGGCCAAAGGGTGCAGCAGTCTAAGAAGGTGCTTTGGAGTCCAGGTCCCACTCAACCTGGCAGCTTCATCTAGTGCCACTGTCCCTGAGTCTCTGGGCTGCATCGATGTCACCTTTGGGTACTTTCACCCTCTCTGGGATGCGTCTCTTTCTCTTTGTATATTGAACATTACTCAGTTCTTCATAGAGCTGATTACTTCTTCACTGGAGGGGAAGCTAGGTCCTGATGCCCTCTTTCTCCTCTTCTTTCTCTTTGCCACTTGTTTCCACAGGATAGAAATCATTTGCAGTTGCCTCTTCACTAGGGTGATCATTAGGTTCATTTAGGATGGAAGCTCTGAATGAAAGAGCCTTATCTGCTATCCCTCATGACTAAATGTTCAGTGCCCCACACAGAGCTTAAGCACCACGTGAATGAGCGAATGGGAAGGGAATACACTGTTCCCTAGGAGAGGTTCTACTATTATTTACTCCAAAGATTGCCCCTGTTTCTCGCAGAGAGCACTTTGGAGAAACCCGCCGGCACATTCCCCTGTGAAAGCTGTGAACTTCTCGTCACCAGGAGAAAACCAAGCAGTTTAGAAGGTTTGATCCTGGACACCTAGTGGGTCGCCAACAGATACTTGTTGAACTGAGTGTTATAGGAAATTTAGTTCTAATGAAAGTGTTGGCTGAGGCTGAAATGCTAATGAGGGATAAATCTGCCTTAAATTTGGGGTTTCTGCAGGGAGATGGGGAGTGAGAAGAATTCCAACCACGGTCAGTCATTCAGCGGCTTTCAAGTTAAAGGGTTTCTGTTTGCTCGGTGAAGCCACCCATCGAGCTGCCTGATGGACCCCTGCAGAGGAGACCTCTCAAGGAGGAGAGATGCACTACCTTGCATCTGGAGCTGTTCTTGCAGAACAGCCTGTCATGAGGCTGTGTGTCTTGGTGGATGATGAAAGAGAGGGTTGAAGGAATGGGGTCAGTGGGGTGCAGAATCCAGGGTTCTGTGGTCTCAGATGAGCCCCCCAAACCTCTGAGCCTAACGATCCAGGCCTTCAAAATGAAGAAAAAAACAGGAACTATTTTGTGAGGATCCACTTGATACTGTGAAATAGACTATTCAGCTCTAAAACTAAGCTGCTATTAGCAAATTTTATTTATTTAAGAGGCTTCAAATCAACTGCAGATTCAGGGTCTAGTCTTCCGGAAGAATCTTGCCAGTCACTCTAATGAGAGCCACAGTGACCTGAGATCCAGGGATCCCCCATCCGCAGAGCCATGGGCCTGGCCGTCCCACACACCTGCCTCCGGCAGCCCTGGGCTGTCTCCTTGGCTCCATTTAGCATTTTGATTTGTGCAGTTTTGCTGAGACTCTCGACTGCAGCATGTTGACTTATCACTCATCCCAATAAGTTCTCATTCTCTCTCCTTCTGACAGCACTGCCTAATGTACTTATTCATTCAATTTAAATAAATCGAACATGGGCCTATGACAGCCGATAAGTGAGTCACACAAGAACAAACAGAAGCGAAAGCTCTACAAATAGTCAAATGTCAAGTAAGAATGGAAAACTGTCCCCACAGCTTCAGCGAACCTTGGATGTCTAATATTTATGGCCAATTGATGTCATTAGAAAGTAAATAAGCCCTCTTATGCTGCATTACATAAGATTAACTGCGAGCAATGGAGTTTAAATAGCAGAGATAAGTGCAGATGGAAATAAACCTGTTTAAAGCGAGAAATATTTGATGGGCCTCCTCGCTGCTTTTAAGATAATTGATCTGTATATCTGTATTGAATCTCACCATAAAAGCTTTGAAGAGACTCGTGACAAAGCCTTTTCAGACCCAAATCACATTTCTCGGGGGCCACCCAGCTGGGATTAGAACCTCTGCAAAGAGAAATTCCAGGGTGGTGGAACTGAAGAAAGCTGAGAGGAAGCAGCAGTCTTCCGGCTGTGGGGTACCCCAGCCCCATTTCAATTCCAGCTTTCTGGGGAGCAGCTAGGACAAAATGACCAGGCTGTTAGGGCTGTGAAATTGCTTGGATAGGATAGCTAGGGGAACCATAGCGCCTTCCTTGGAGAAGAAATGAGTGGGTGGGGAGCACTGGGAGGGGGCTTGTTATTCTCTTGCAGTTGTTTGATCAATATTGTGTAAAATTCAGTACTCTTTCCCTGTGGTTTAGCTTGTTCAATTTCAGTTACCTGTGGTCAATGGTGGTCCAAAAATATTAAATGGAAAATTCCAGAAATAAACAATAGATTTTAATTCGTGAATAGCATAATGAATTTTTCTATCCTTCTTTGTCCTGCCTGGGATGTGAATCATCCCTTCATCCACCATATCCAGGGTCTGCACACTACACGTACAGTGGTCATTTAGTAGCCATCACATTTAGCTCATTGACTGTCCTAGTATGGTAGTGCTGTGTTGGAGTGACACCAAGAAGCAAGATTACTGATGTTGGCAGTTCAGATATGCCAAAGAGAAGCTGTAAAATGCTTCCTTTAAATGAAAAGGTAAAAGTAAACAAGATATTGGGGTGTTGAAGGGGAGAGAGATACACAGAGGCAAAGAGAGAAAGGGAGAGAGGAAGAGAGAGGCGAAAGCATATTCCCATAACTTATGACAGGACATTGTCATAATTGTTCTATTTTTTATTAGCTCTTGTAAATCTTCTACTATGCCTAATTTATAAACTAAACTTTATCATAGGTATGTATATGGAAGAAAATAGCATAGAACATACAGTGCTTGGCACTCTTCAATCTCAGGGCTCCTCTGGGGTTTTGGAATGTATCCCTTACTGATAAAAGTTGACCACAGTAGTGCTTCTTGATTCTCAAATTGTTCACAGCAAAGGATCAGTTTTTTTTTTTTAAACTTTCGGTCCTTTGGTACAGAGCACTCTTGTTACACTAACGCCGGTCTCCTGTCGCGTCCTTCTTATCACATAAGTCTGACACTCTTGTGCCCAACTAGATGTGTTCACCGGTCCTCAGCTTCATGACCTGTCAAAATCCAATCGTGGTGACCATTTGTGAGTGTTTGTACTTGCTGAGGCCAGGTGACAGTTTCCGAGCCAGCCCCCATCAGCTCGGCACTCCTAGGATAAGGCTGAGGGAGCAGCTTTGCTCTGTTTGCTCTCAGACAGTGGGGAAAATAAAAAGGAGTGGTAGATGGAATTACCAGGGGGCCTTCGTCCCCATAAGACAAAAGATTTCCTAACAGTTCCTACATTTACAAATGTCAGTCTATAGACTCGGGTACCAGCATTCCCAAGGTCAGCTGTGTGGGAGTGCCTTCTTAGCATCCAAGTTTCTTTCCAATGTTTTCGATCCATGGGTTCTTTCCTGTCAGTTGAGGAAGATGTAATTCTTTCCTTCTTTTTTCTTTCTGATGGAGCTAGCTTGACTCATACTAGTCTTACATTCTTTTAAGTTTTGATTTATCCCTTAGACACCGGCTTTTGAAACTTCAGAGTCATAACTCGACTCTTGTCTTCTGTCATCCCTTCCCCGAGGCAAAGCATAGAAAAGCCTCGGCCATTTTCCACTAGAAGCAGGGGTCCCGTGGTAATAGGAATTGTTGGGAATATAACTACATTAGGTAATATATAAAAACACTACTATATGTCATAGTCTATAGTCAAGAGCAGACCAAGGGGGCTGCCCTGTTGTGGTAATAAACCCCTCTTCTGAGGACTTTTGAGCAGCAGCTGGATAATTCCTGTCGGAGAGGACAGCCAGGGACCAGGTGATAGGGTTAGAAGTTCTGTGTCATTAGAGTGGGCAAACTGGATAGCTTGTGGGACAGTTCAAGTGGAAAAGATCCCGAGAGATCCCATGTGACTTCCTTGAGTGGAGTTCATGAGCATCCAGGGCTGGGAAAGATGGCGGCTGAGGCAGAGTTGGTGGCTTCCACTCCATGGAACCATTTTCCTTCACATTTAATGTATCTGTCTTCTGTTCCCCTTCAAATGGGGCATCACCATGGATGGATTTCCTTGTGTCAGCTTAATTGTCCTCTGGCACCAGGGCTGCAACTGGCACTCAGTCAGTGTTAATTGGGGACGAGCATGGCATCCTCACTTCTGTTTCTGGAGATGCCAGTGATAGACGCCTCATCCTGATGGTACCATCCACTGACTCGTGTCACTGAGAAAGATCAATCGCAGAACTGAGAAGCATGCTTTGCATGTGCTCTGTGAACAGTAGATCCCGCTCTACGCCAGCACATGGCTCAGAGCCTCACTGATCCTAACTGTTCAGGACGTGGCTGCATGAATGAGGGGGATCATGAAGGACTGAAGATAATTTCTTTTGTGATTTGCAGAAAACTCACTGCCTTGTGCTGATACTGTCTGTTTACTAAGACAGATAACTTCTGCTCCCTTGGGTACACACCTACCTTCCTGTTTAGTTATTGGTGGTTATTTTTGAAGATTAAATCAGCAGATTTTTTTCCTTTTCTTGTCATCTTCTCCCTGCCCTGATGCAAAGAGGAAGCTATAGCTGTGTTTCTCACATACCCCATCTGTAGAATCTACTGGAAAGTGGGCGTGTCCTAACAGATGAGGGAGTAAGAAGCAGTGGACAGACCCTGGGGGATGGAAGTCAAGGACAAAATGAGTGCTATGACCTTGGGGTGTATCTTAAAATACATTCTTCCAAAAGATGTGGCAGAGTAATATGCCCACTATGAAAGAAAGCCTACACTGTATGTTATGGCTTATATCCAGATGTCCCCCACAAAGCTTCATGCAACCATAGGGGGAGATTTTCAGAGGTGACTGGATCTAGAGTGTGTGGGACTGGGATTAAGTATGTGATGCTTGGATCAAGGGTGCGTGGTTACTAAATTAACCCACTGATCTATCTGGTACTGTCCTGGATGTGGATAGTGGGAAGGCCCATCTGGGTGTGAGTACTGCCCGCCATGAGAGTGCATAACCTGGGTATAAGGGACGGAAAGAGGGCTGCTGTAACCGCTTGTTGGCTTCTTTTTAGCTACTTCACTGCTTTGCTGTCTTCTCCCTGCCATTTCTCCTTTGTGATGTCTCTCTGTCATAGCACCTTACTTTGGAGCCAGTCAACTATGAACTGGAACCTCTGCAAACTGTGAGCTATAATAAACCTTTCTGCTTTTAACTTTGTGTGTCGGGTATTTTGTCTCAGCAACTGGAAAGGCAAGTAAGACACCATACAGATGTATCAGTGCTTCTCAGAGAAATAGAACCAGAAGAATATATGAGGTGTGATCAAGGAATACAGTGAATGTTTAAATTAAAACAATTATTATAGCAAAAGACGTTAAAATATGTCAATGACATGCTGTCATGAACCCCTTTCAGAATAGTTCTCTTCTTTCAAACACATTTATTCTGTCATCCTTGCCACTTTCCGAAGCAGTTCTTCAAGTCCTGTCCCATGCATGTCTTCAGTTGCACTGTTGCAGTTGCTTCAATGTCCTAAGTTGATTTAAAATGTTTACCTTTCACGGTCATTTGACTTTGTCACACAGCGCCAGAGCTAGTGAGTACAGTGCATGAGGACACACTCACCTTTTTACACGTCTGCCTTTCTGCTGGATGGCATCAGGCAGCAGCATTCACCATACTTTCCATCGCACTTCACGAAGACACTCAGGAAAGAGGACTTCCAGAACTGCCTCCCGTCTCATATGTAGACATAAAAGAGGGCGCTTGTTACAGGAGCTGGCTCCTACAAGGTCCACTGTGTGCATCTCAGTCATTGGCATAGTTTAGTCTGCGTCTGAAGGACTGAGCAACGCAACTGGCTGCCCGCTTTGAGGTCCAAGGCTAAGCACTGGTGGGGTGAGGCAGCTGGGAGCTGTGACATCTCTCCCTGAGGGCAGCTCCAGAAGAGACAGTGTGCCTTTCCTCCGCCTTGCTGTTCCACCCTCCGCAGATCGGATGATGCTGTCCACACAGAGAAGGGATTTGTTTTACTCAGTCTCTGATTCAAACGCCCATGTCTTCCAAAAACTCTCTCTCTCTCTCTCTCTCTCTCTCTCTCTCTCTCCCAGAAATGATTTTTTGCTGTCTGTCTGAGCAACCCTTAGCCCATTTAGAACACTGAATTAGCCACCACACCATCACAGGTCTGTATGTGTCTGCGTATACACAGAGCATGGAGAGAGAGAAGAAAGAGCACACACTGGGTTGTTAGCACTGTTCACCCGGATAGAGTGGGTTAGGAGGAGGAGAGGGAAAGCGTGACACTCTGGGAGGGTTTATGTGTCACAGTGAACATATATTACCTTGCAATGTGCATGACCTAATTTACAAGAATGCGCCACAAAACTGAATTTTCTGATTTTAGGAAATTGTGCAAAATTTGTGAAAGTATTATGTGTGACAGGTTTGTGTGTGTGTGTGCATATATATATATATATATATGCATATATATCTGTATTGACTTATTATTCCCCATTTGCCTATCTTTCAGATATTGATGATAATAACAATTTTCTATGTATACTTATGTATTTTGTAACACAGCTATTCCCTGGAAAATTTGCAATAAAAATGTCCCCAGGGATTTTCCAATAGAGCCTTGTCCTCACATACAAGAGTCTGCCAGGGGACACTTCAGTTTGACTGGACTTAGAAGCTGGGGTTACCAAGTCCATGTCTGATAGAATGAACTAGGAAGACTGTGAAGAATTCAGACGTCTGCATCCCACGTTGGCAATTCTGATTCATTCGCCCTTCTGTGAGCATTGATATATGAATTTCCTAAACAGCTTCCAGATAATTGTAATTTGTAATTGGGGATCCCTATGCTATGAGGCCCACAGAATTCTCATTGAAATCTTTTTTTTTTTTTTTTTTTTTTTTTTTTTTTGTACTGGGAATTGAACTAAGGACTTCACGCTTGCTAGGTAGGCGCTGTACTGCTGAGCTATATTCCCAGCTCATTGAAATCTTTAATTGAGACTCCTTTTCTTATTCCAGAAATACCGTTTTCAGGATGGGAAATCCTGGAGTATTTAGGTCACATGAGATCTGTAAGTAATAACACCATTCTAGTGCTCTGGGCAGATCTGAGTGAGGGCATTAGCCGCAGGCTGCTGCTAAGGAGAGATTGGTCAGCTGGGGAGCAGCCCCTCTGCCCACCTAGAGGATCCCGTGTGGGGAGGGAGATGGGTGGAGGAAAGCAGTGAATGAGAATCTTGGGAGTGGAGGGAGAACGCGAGATCTGATTTGATGTTCAGATCCCGAGATACCTAACATTCTGCTGAAGAATTCTTCCTGGGGGTTTTGCAGCCTGTCTAACTATTGAGTGACAATTTCAGGCCATTTAGATTTTAAATATATAAGATGAATGTCGGGGCATTTCTCTTTTGATGCTCTTTGCAGGCAATTAAAATGCTTTGAAATGCTTGAGAAAAGCCCACACACGCTCAGAGACTCTAGGTGTCCCAGATGTTTCCTGGTTGGGAAAGAGCTGCCTTCGGGCGGCTGGGGTCTCCTGATATTTGACATGCTCACGTTTTCTCTCAGTCCTTTGGCCTGTGCTGAGCGCGTCCATCCACTGTTGGACAGGGACCTGGTTTCATGCACATTATCGGCCGGGGGAGGCTCGGCCTCTGGTGAGAGATGGAGACCCAGGTACATGGTAGCTTCGTCTCTGAAGCCAGGAGACTCCCTGTGAGTGTGCTGGGGAAGGATGGGGCTCACAGGTGACTCGTGACAGTCCCACCTTGTCCCCGGCACCCTTCCTGGCATGCCCACCAAGCACCATCTGCAGACCCTGAACGTCCTCAGGCAGCACTGCCACCGCGCTTTCCACCACAGAAACATTTATTTGATCTTCCAGCGTTGCTCTCAAGATGATTAATCTCGGCGTGGCCGCACGTCTAGGCTCTCCATAAAGGCAGGTGCACGTGTCTGTGCGCAGCTCTGTCAGGACTGCTAATGTAAGCAGGGCTGTTTTACAGCCCAAGTGACAGCTGTATTGTTCTGGCAGGGTTACAGCTCTGACATGTGGAATCAATCTTTTTAACCTGTCAATTAATCAGCGGGCAGCTGTCAGCCTGGCTGAAAGGCCTGAAGGACAGTGCCCTTTCAATGGATTATACTGGGGGCATGGCGAAGTAAAATTGAACACTTCAAGCTTCAAGGAACTCTTGTTGCATTCACAGCCAGGCTTCACTTTCACTTAAAAGAAACAGGATATTGCTCCAGTAGGCCCCTCCCAAGGAGGCTCCACACAGGCGTCTGGGTGAAGAGTAGGGAGTTCTCTCCTGTAATTACCTTGCCAGGCACAGGAGATCCTCAAGGGGAGCCTCTGCATGCTGCCAGGTGAACCTCCTGGGCACCTGAGCCAGGCGGGACCGGTGGTTATGAGTGGAAAGCAAACCTTGGAGAACCGGCCACTCGGACTTAGGAGGGTTTGCGGGGTGCTCCCTGGAGAGATGCATGCTTGTTGACCCAGGTTTATGAGGCCCTTCCTTTAAAAGAGGCATTGCTTTAAGTGGGCAGGGGGAACAAAGCAGAAGAAAAACAAATTTCCTTCCTTTCGCACCTTATATATCAATTAGGGAGACGCAGGCAGAGAGCTGCAGGAAAGGATAATGGGTAAACTACGCTTTACAGACAATGACTGTCCCTTAATTGCTTGGACAGATGTAAGTTAGCGAATGTGAACGGACAGCCGGATATTGCTAAAGTAACCTCCTGAGCAGGGTAACAGAGGAAAAGGTGCTGAGCACGGGCTCCAGATGGAAACTTCTCCAGGGCGGAGCTGTGGACTCCCTTTTTGAGCCCAGGCTGTTTCTGTTTTTCCTGCTGTCCTTGCTGTTCCATAAATAACTCATTTTCTTCATTCCTCATTCCTTTCTTCCCTCTGCAAATATTTATTTAGCGCCCAATATTTGCAAAGCCTAGAGCAAGGTGCTGTGGGGAATATAAAGATGGTTCAGACTGTCAAGCTAGTTTAAAAGAAAAACTTCAAAGTTCCTCTTGCTTTCAACAGTGGGAAAGAAAGGGCACTCTCCTAGCCCATTCCAGTGAACTCAGTCGTCAGCAGGCCTGCAAGTTATTTAATTTCTTATTAGTCCGGGAGCAAATATCTGCCCATTTATACTTTTCCCCCATGGATCCTGAAGTGAGAACTGGATTCCTTTTGCCTGCATGACAGGAGGCAAGTTCGTGCAAGTTAATGCGAGTTCTTTCTCTCTAATCCAATATACTTTTGAACCAGGCAGGTCTGGGTTGAATCTTAGCTCTGTCACTTAACTAACAATGTTAACTTGGGCAAATTTCTTACTCTGCCTGGACATTTTTGCCCCTAAGATGTAGACACTGATGTTCAGCTTGGAAGAGCCGTTGGGATAATTAAATGAGAGAATGAGAGCGAAACACCCAGTAGAGTCCTGTTTGTAGGAGGCACATGGGGAACAATGGGCTGTATTTGTAAGTGTGGTTTTTGGAGGGAGGAAACACATTTGATTTTACGCGTATCTCCCTGGGCTCCTGTCTTGTTAATTGCTTCAGAATAGCTGCATCAAAACTGTATAACTAAGTGTCTGGCGACTCTACAGTTTATGTTTGGTTCAACACAACCGGAGTGAAAGAATGGGACCCCACTGTGGACATAGCCCGGCTGTAGGTCAGGCTGCTGAGACGGACTCACATCTCTTTAAGCTGGCTGGAGGGATGAAGCAGCCCATTCCCCAGGCTGGGGCGGAAGCCAAGCGGCCACAAGAAGGCCCAGCCTGTTGGAGGGGATTTGAGACGTGAGTTTAGATCCCAGCAGACGTCATGTCAGCAGCACGATCAGCTCAGTCCTTCCGCCTCTGCCACATGGTGTTCGGCATCTGCTCCCAGCAAGCTCGCCCACGCCTGTTGAGACTGACACGCGAAAGCTGTATTTTTGGTTGGATGTATGTCTGCATAGTCCAGTGAGAGAGGAGCTGGAAAATCCTCCTGCCTCTCAGCGGGGCTTATCTGCCATCTTGCCTTGTGAAACACCGGGCTGCTTCCGAGGATCGCAGCATGCTTTCATCCTGTTCGGATGATCACCAAGCACGATGGGGCTTTCCCCAAAGGTGGGGCTGTCAGGGGTGCCGCCTTTTCTCCTCTCACCACGAGGGCCAGCTTTTGTACCTCTCAGTTACACCAGACAGTTTGGGTAGTAAACCTTGATACTGCAATTTTATAGGATTATCTTCCTAGAAATTCCTTTGCTGTGGCTTGGAGCACAGACTCATGTGAATTGTATAGTCATTAGCAGAATAAACTATTCAGCACAATATGGTACTGCTAGCAGAAGATTCGGGCTGTCAGAAGTCTTCATTCTGCTGCTTACATGCTCCATAATCCTAAGCAATCACTGAGGTTTTCTGAGCCTCAGTTTACTCATTTGCAAACTGGGAACTATTTTACAGAGTTCAAGTAAAGCTACAGTGAAATAATACATAAAAACACCTTGAAAACTTTGAGCTATTCAAATCAAATAACAATTAGTAGTCTAACAACCATCCTCCTCTGTCACTGTAAAACGATGGGGTGAAGAAGGCATTCTAAAAGGAGGCAAATTTGATACATGAGCCAAAGTTGAATAAAGCCATTTGCCAAGTGACAAGGGACTCAAGGACAGTGAAAGTCTCAGCAACATCAGGTCTTTTTCTCAAAACGTTTTGGAAATGAAGTGAATAAGAAAACATTGAAGAAGTGTTTGGGTATCAAGAGGAGAAGAGAGATGAGACTGTGAGTAGAATACAGAGAGAGAGAGAGAGAGAGAGAGAGAGAGAGAGAGAGAGAGATATTCTGCTTGCAAAATAATTCCCTTAGTGGGAGTGTGACATCTGCTTTCATAGCTTTAACATCATGTACCATATTGGATGGGGTTCTCCAGAGGAACAGAACCAAGTGCACACATACACACACACGTGCGTGCGCGCATGCACACATGCATATATAAAATTATAGCAGGGGATTTATTCCAGAGGTGAGATAGTCCACAGTGGCCATCTAAGTTCTTGAGAACCAGAGGGTCCAGCAGTTGCTCAGTGTAACTTCGGAACGAGAGGGACCGAGGATGCAGCCCTAAGCCAAGGCGGAAGCCTGGAAGCTCCATGGCGAGTCACTGGAGTCAGTCTGCACTGGAAAGCTGACCAAGCCGGAAGCTGGTGTCCACCGGCAGCGGCAGTAGTAAAAGACACACAACACGGGCAGAATCAAGCTTACAAGCACTGGCAGACTTCCTGCTTCCTCTGCTTTTCTGCTGGATGGGGCCGCCCACATTCAGGGAGGACCTTCGGCCCTTGGTTCACTAACCCACAAGCCAATCATGTCTGTAAGCCTCCTCACAGACACACCTACTCAGAAGTGTGCTTTACTGAGCTCCCAAGTGTCTCTCAATCCAACCAAGTTGACAGCCAAGCTCCTTCTTACTGACTTAGCTTCTAGTTTGATCTCCATTCATAAAACTGGTATTAGATCACATAAATGACAGCTCCCAATCAGTTCTAAGTGGTGAAGATACTGCAAATATGTGTAGTTTCCAAATGCTAACTGTTAACGTAGGGCCTAGATGTTACAGAAACAGATATAATAGTTTCACCTTTAAAAGCTCATAGTGCAGTGGCTGAGACAGCCCTGCCCACACCATTTGAATATAGGCACCTGAGTGTATGATGATAGATAAGTGCATAAAATGTGGTCCTGAGTACAACTCATTTGCCCATGGAATAGACAGGAAGGGGTAGCTAGGAAGAGTTTTTAAGAAGGAGCAGGAAATTTGTCAAGTGAGCAATTATTTTCCAGGAAATAGTGGGTAATACCTGAAGCAAAGCATAATTTGATAACTCTGACACTTTAAAGGTCTTCTTATAATAAAAACAACCAAGAAGAATTATGATCCACTTAAGATATACTGCAGGTCATAGTTACAGTTTCCAAAACTTGAGTTTTCCACTTTCCCTTATGTAACTTTCAAGGCACATTTTTTCCTCATGTTTGTGACTGCTGGAGTAGTCTGAAAGGACTGAGCATTGACTGAAAATAGATAAGGGGTTCAAAATAGAAGAAACACAAGCCCATGGAGACCAACCGAGCTCCCACTTCAGCAGCCTGTGCTTCCGAAGCCCCTCTCTAAGTGTGGCTTCAGACTTTCTGGGAAGCTTTTTGTTTCCAGGGAAGTCTTTCAGAGCAAAAGGAATAAAATAAAACAACCAAAAAAAAAAAAATAGTGAGAGCTCCAAACGAAGTGTGCTTTCTGGGAATCAATGCTTTTCTAGCCTGGGGCAGGTCATTTCCTGCTAAATGAGACTGCTTCCTACTATGAAAGGGATCCAAAGTTAGCAATGAAAAATCATATACCTGCACCTGGTAACGAGTCCACATGGCCCACACTGCTGAATCCATTGTAGGAAAGCCTGGCAGCTCTCCACTCCACCTACCTCCATCACCAGTTTTCTTAAAGATGTGGCCACTAAAGCTGGGAGAGTAGAAGGCCAGACTACGACAGCCACGGAAAGTCAAATGTATTTGAGTCTTCTTCTCCACGCCCCCACTTCTTCCTTTCCTCCTTCCTTCCTCTCTTCTCTTTTTTGATTGTATTCCTTCTTGTACTTTGAAATAAAATTCATTAGCAAAAGGGCTTGAGAGTGGTGGTAGCAATAGGGCCCAGTGCTTAAAAAACGTTCCTGTCTGCTACTTCTGGTTCCCTTCTCGGTCTCTTCCTGCTTCCCCTGCTGCTCTGCCTGTGGAATCCAGCCAGACTTCTCTCTCGCTCTGCCTTTTCTCTTTTTCTTACTCAAATGCTTTTTTTCTCAGAGGTCTTCTATTTTTTTATTTCAGTATTTCCCCTCTTTGGTAATTTCAGGTATCTAGAATTGCATTTTCTTTCTTAGGGTGCCAATCAACACCCTGGATTGTATTCTGAAAATTTTAATTGAAATATAACATACACACAGAAAATGGCACAAATTATAAGGACGCAGCTTAGTGAATTTTCACTGTGTTAACAAAGTTAGATGAATTATGCTTGTTTTTGAATTTTACAGAAATAAAATTTTGTGTTATGCTATATTTTTTATTTGACTTACGTTACTGACCATTATATTTCTGAGGTTAGTCCATGTTGTTTGTTTATTCTCATTACAACATCATATTCAATTGGGCGAATATACCAAGCTGGATCATGCATCCTACCCTTGGTAAATATGTGTGTGGTACTACTGTAGGATGAGCCTAAGTAGTGCTGCCATGAGCACCACCGTAGATGGTGGGCATGTGTACATCTCTGTTGAATCCATAGCTAGGAGTGGAATCGCAGTGCATATCGTCAGAATGTTTTCCAAGTGGTTGTGTATCAGAAGCATGTGACGTTTGGGTTCCTTGCCAGCACTTGGAGTTGTCAGTGTTCTTCAGTCGAGGTTTCCTAGGTGTTCTCTGTGAGAGTGCTTTCTGCTCCTAGTCATTTCATTCCATGCAG
This sequence comes from Dasyprocta punctata, assembly GCA_004363535.1. Taxonomy (NCBI): domain Eukaryota; kingdom Metazoa; phylum Chordata; class Mammalia; order Rodentia; family Dasyproctidae; genus Dasyprocta; species Dasyprocta punctata. The sequence continues at coordinate 27,265 of RJWM01009213.1, forward strand.
AAGTGAGAGTCAATACTTTGTTTTAAAAAATCTATTTTTATTACTGTGTAGCTCTTGCTCCTTGCTGCTAACTAATGCAAGGCATTCCATAGTGTGGATGCATACCTCACGTGAATCCACTTCCTTAGTGTGGCCTCTTTTAAGTGGCCTCCAATCCCTTGATATTTCAGTCAACTATGTGATTAAAATGCTGAAGCACTTTGGATTGTAATGCATACACATTTTTGCTTTTGCTAAGTGTTGCCATGTTGCTCTCCATGATGGATGTCAGCAGTGCACAAACCCACTCTCTCTCTCCCCATTTCCCCAACATTTATCATCTGATTTTAAAATTTTGGACATTCAGATGGTCAAAAAGAGGCCTCTCAGTGTTATTTTAGTTTATTGTTATTTATTAGTAAAGCCGTGTATTCCCTTACAGATCTTAGCCCTTGGAGTTCACTGTGGGTTTACATTCCGTTTCATTTACATACGAGTTCCCCACTTTCCTGTTGATTTGTGAAAGTTGCCTGTGTATTCTAGATAAAAATCCCTTTGTTCATTTTCCATTCTCTTTCCCACTCACCTGTCATCTTTTTCTGTAATGTTTTTCATAGACATATTGTATTTGAAGATATTTTTACAATATGATTTTGGGTCTTATTTAAGAAGTTTTTCTCCTGATATCATGAAAACATTTCATATTGAAAAATTACGCTTATAACTTCATCTTTCATATTTAGGTCATTAACTTATCCAGAGATTTTGTTGCGTGTAACAGCTTTCCCCACATAGTAATGCAGTGTCCCAGGAACAGCTATTAAAAATGGTTCCCAATGATTTGTGGTCACAGTCTACTGCATATCATATTTCTATACATAAACAAACATATTTTTGAACTTCTTATTGTTTTCTAAAATGCTATTTATTTCTGCTGTATTACCTGTGTGAGTTTTTTCCTTTTGTAATGAAAATTAGCTATCTACAAGCTATTATTTTTCCATATAGTTCATTTCCTTAAAAATCTTACTGAAATACTGTTTGCAATTGCATTGAATTTGTAGCTGTAAAATTGGCATCTTTATAGCATTAAATCACTTTACCCATGAAAGATGGTGGTCCTCTTAATTTTTCTTTTTAAAAAAAAAATCTCTTTTTTTTCTCCTTATTTCAGTGTTTTTCTCCATTGGATCTTGTGCAGTTTTCCTGAGTGTATCCAAGATACTTTGTTTCTGTTGCTGTCTCAGATCTCCATGTTGACATCCGGGAACATCTGAGAAGACCACAGTGAATGCACCGCGCCATCTCCGCAGGGAGGCGCAGGCTTTCCCTGTAGAGAACGTGTCTCGTGCGTCACCAGCCAGACGCCAGGCAGGCGAGCGAGGATTCCCAGAGAGAGCAAAGGGCGCCCAGGCACCCCCACCCCCTGACCCCCGCCTAGCAATTTTGCGCTGCTCTGCAAAACAGCATCAGTTCAAACGCCATCAGATTTCCTTACCTGTCCTGCAAAAAGCATTAAGCGAAAACCAGAAATTCGCATTTCCTTGATAACATGGTGCGGTGGCCTCGATGTCTTTAACGTTTCTCATGTTCACATAGTTTGGCGAGTCGCTCTATCTTGTTGGGAGTCATTGGGATTCTGGGACATTTCTGTTGCCGTTGTCGCCCTCCCAGACTTCCGATAGATCGGGCTGGCCTGCGGCAAGGGCTGCCCCTGTCCCTTGGCCGGCCTTGAGAACTGACTCCTCCCCCACTGCCCAGGTCCACAGACCCCTCTGCTCTCCACTCACAGCTTGGTCCTCTTGGGCTGTCCCGCCGGGTCCGAAACGCCTACTGTCTTGGCTCCTCTTCCCTGACCTCTCCCTGCCAAGGTGTCTCACCTTCTTGCTCCCGCTGCCTGGGACGCCTGTCCAGAGGCACCGACAACCTCAGGGCTTGGTGTCACTCTGATCCTTAGGCCCTCCTCTAAGTGTCCCTTTCACCATCACCTTGTCCCTGGCCCGCTAGGCTGTCACCAACACCAGCCTGTGCTTCCCTTACTGCTTTCTCTCTCCCAAGGGGCGGGGTCCCTGCTGGACACCTTCGTTCACTGCTCTGCAGGGTGGGTGCTCGGGCTGCCCCAGCTCGGCTTTCTGGGCTGAGCAGGAAGGGACGCTCCAGCGGCCTTCGCGGAAGCAGGCTGGGCTCCCTGGGTGTTGTGCATGTGTGGGTGGGTGGGGGTGGGGTGGAGTGGGAGCAGGGGTCAGGAAATGTGTACCCCACAAACCTGCAACTTTAGTTCTCTGCTTAGATTCTACATGGAGCCCCAGATAGGGGGTACAGAGTGTAGCCCACTGTTTATTGTGTTTAAATGTGGGATTCTAGCATGTTCTGTCATGCACTTCTGTTTCTTAGTTATATTTGATTATCATTATTGGTGCACGTTCACATGCATATTAATGGCTTCTCTGGGACTTTTCCATGCATGCACCTAACTGCCAATGCTCTTCCTTCCCTTCTGTCCCCCCGGCAGGCGGTCTCCGATCCCTCCACAGTGAGTCACAGTTCTTCAGATGTCTGTGCCCTCTGGGGAGTGCCCGTCCCTCTTCGTCTCAGAACGGGGCCAGGGCTGGGCCTGGTCGGTGGATGCGGTTTGATTACTTCAGTCACTGGCAACTCTTCGCACACCAGTGATCCCGAGGGAGGTCAGACTCTCTCCCTGAGACGCAGGCATGGGTGGGCAGACACCTCCGACTGGGGTTCTGGGGCTCGGGGCCAGTGCAGCTGGGGGACTGTGACTCCACAGCGGGGATGGGCAGACTGCTCCCCTCCCCCCTAGAGTGCCTGTTGTGACCTGTGGCCCTGAGGCCCGTGAGCAGCTGGGGCTCTTTTGGAATGTTCTCTGGTGCCTCTCATGGCCTTGGTAGCCACCGACAGTGGGAATGAGTGTGGCAGTTGGTTTAGGTCCAGTCTGTTTTGTTTGATGAGAAGTGGTGGCCCGCACCCCTATTCTGTGGTGACAGCAGGAGCATGCGAGGAGGAGTAGGAAGAGGAGAAGGAGGAGGAGGAGAAGGAGGAGCAAGTGTGCGTTATTCAGCCCCTCCACGCTCAGCGTTCCTCTGGCAGCTGGGGGGGCAGGATGATGCTTGCTCTGTCTGCTTATTTTGGGGACAAAACAATTAAATCAGAGTAACCTCTTATTAAGGCACCTCTGATGTGTCCATTGTTAAGGTGCAGTTCTGTTTTCAGTTGACCCAGTAGCCTTCGAAACCTCATCCTTAGGAACCTTTAACATTGAACTCAGGGGTGTTAAATGACTTGTAGAACTAATAGGTAGTGCACTTAGAATGGGGACTTGGCTCCTTCTTCTCCTCATTCTCCTTCTGCTTCTTTCACCTTCTCTTTCTTCTCTTCTTGTTTTTCTTCTTCTTCCTCTTTTTCTGTACGGGGGAAAGAACCTAGCTAGGGTCTTCACACTGAGTTACATCCTCAGCCCTTTTTAGTTTTTTTTTTTTTTAATTTAAATGTTGAGACAATAACTTGCCATGTGGCCCAGGATGGGCTTGAACTTGTGATCCCTGTGTGGCTGCATCCCAGAGCACTGGGATTTGTGGTGTGAACCACTATACTCAGATGCCAAAGCGTCAACTCTGTCACCTTTTGCTGTGTGTCTAGATTGGGTGACCCTGGTGGCCTAGACATGCTGCTTCCCGGGCATTTTTCATCCAAGGCATCCCTTCTGCTTCCCTGTGTGCAACACTGCAAGCCTGCAGGTGTTGGTCAGACCAGGGGTAAGGAGAGACTTAGCTGGAGGCCCCTCTTTTGCACGTGGAAGTTGCTGTTCTTCTAGCAGCTTCTCTGCAAGGGGAGGAGTGTGGTTGGGACCACTAACCATGAGCATTCGGAGAGGCCAGGGCCCTGGGAAGTAACCACTGTCACGGCGATGACAACAGCAAAAGAAGAGACCACAGCATGTGGCAAAGGAGGCGACACCTGCCGAGAGGATGGGCCCAGCGGGGCTGATTTCCCTCTTCCCCGAATCCCAGACAGGAGAGACGGGACCTGTCCCACTGAGCTTTCCCCGGCCCTGATTTCTCTTATTGATAAAGAGTGTATGGAATTTGTATTTTTTCAGCTGCTTACGATGGCAGATTTTTCTTTCTCCCTGGGTGCTGGTGATCCAGGTCCCAGTGGCGGAGATGTTTCCTCCCACCACGCTGCCTCATCTGTTAGTGCGCTGGTGCTGGCAGGAACGAGGGGCAGGGGGCCGCTCATTTGATTGTCGTATCATTTATGTGGCTGTGACTTCCAATGCTATTATCTTTGTTTAGCACAAACGAGAGCAGTTAGTGCTCCTGGTAATCTATCTCAGAATCAAAAAGCTATGGAGACAGAGACAGCTCTTCTCTGAGCCTTATCTCTCACCACCATCATTTTCTCAGCTGGGAGCAGACGACGACCCTGCTTCCAATATGCTGCTCGATGATTTTAGATGATTGATCTTTCTAAAGTGCTTTTCCGTTTCTTGCCACACAGACATGGATAGATTAAGCAATTATGGATTATTTCAACATCAGATGGCTCAAGACAATTAGTCAGAAGGGAAGCAAAAAAGTGGCCCTGCTGGCTTTTGAGGGGAGGGAGACTTTTCGGGAGGCATTTGAGGTGCAAGTGAGATAGGTCTACACTCTGGGGCGGACAGAGAGGGGACAGGGCCCTGTTGGTCTGCGGGGGGCGGTGGGAGATATATATTTCTACCGTGGCAGCAGTTAGGATTTTTTTTTTATTGGACAATGACACAAAAACCCTTGCTATCATTGAATCAAACTAGCACCTTCAGATAGCATTCCTTTAAGGGAGATTGGATTGCTGGTGCTTCATGGGGGGAAAAAGGTTGCAAGAGGGAGCGGGAGACTGAGTAGTGCCTGTAATAAAAGACAATAGATGTGATAGTCTCTGAAGGGATCTGGGGCTCTCAATCACTCCCGAGGCCTGGCTGTGGGGGTGCAGGCTGCCGGAACAGGGCCTCGGTGTTTTATGGTGGTGGCAGCACTCTGGGGAGTGAGTTACAACCTCCCTGTCAGTGGGCAGCTATCTGTTATCCCACATGTAAACAGGTATTCAGATCCTGGCTCCGGAACCTTCGCCTTGGCGTTTAATCATCCTGATAATCTAACCCCGGCCCCCGCCAAGGTCGCTGCTTGCGTGGTGTGACTTTCAGACTCTTCTCTGGCACTCGAGGCAGGAGCAGCCGGGCTGACAGCCGCCCAACTCATCAACCGGGCTGACAGGCCCAAAAATTAACTTTGATACTTTGTGCGGAATAATTCAGTGGCAATTGGGCCAGATGATGTTCTGTAACCTAAATTCAATCACGGGGAGGCGTCTCAGCGCTAGTCACCCACGTGCCAAGAGCACCTAGCAATTGAAGGTGTGGGCGCACGTACCCGGGGGTGTAGGGCTGTGAGCCCCTGATAGACTGCTGTGCACGTGGCCTGCTCGGTGAGGCAGTCATTGATTATTTGGGGGAACCGTTAGCCGGGGCCCGTCCCTTCTTTCTCTTTCGCTGCTTGTGTTGAATTCTCTCCTTTCCCGTGGTGAGGGGCAGACGGGGCGGGGAAGAGTGTGAGAGAGGGAGGGGAGGTGTAAAACCCTCCATTATGTTTCTCAGCACTTCTGCAAAGAGCCTGAGGATGAGGGAGGCGGTGCTCTGATCCCAGCCACCCTTCGGTGGATTCTGGTCACCTGCATCTCTCTCTGTCTCAGGTAGGGAGGTGCGGTGGGTAGTGAGCAGCCGGCAGACAGGGGCGTCGAGAGCGCAGTCCCGGTGTCATCTCCTCCCACCTGCCTGGCCGCATCGGTTATTTTACCTCTTGAAGCCTCTGCTTCTCCATTGATGAAGTGGGGAGACCGTATTCCTGGTACCTTGCCCGGAGGAGGTGTCCAGTAATGGGAGCTATTGCGGGACAACGGAAAAGAGGGGGCTCAAACGTGGATCCCATCTACCTCCTGTCCATTCAGAGAGGCTCCCCTGTCGATGCGTCCTCCAAGAGGCGGGCGCCACCACATTACTGCAGACAAGTGTCTCGCTTAAAGGAAGCAGAGGGGCGGCTGTCGTCAGGGAATCGTGCATGTCAGGACTTGAGGTGACTCGGAGACTGGCGTCTCCCTGGTGGGCACGTCCTGGAACGAGGCTCCGCAAGGGGACGGCTCGGCAGCCCACGCTGCAGACCCTGGCAGCGTCAGCCTGCTCGCTTCTCCAGGCAGAACCACGGCTGCTGCCCGTCTCTGTGACCATGTTGCAGACTTGACCTTGGGGCTGGTCCATGAGGCTGGAAAAGGAACTATTTAATGATAAGGTCCTTTCGGAGGGTCCAAGCTGAAGGTTTTATGCCAAATTCTGCTCACTTGGACATGGCGCCCCCGTGAATTTGGGACAACACCTCCGTCACCGCTGGCATCGGAACCCTGGGTAGAACATGCGAGATCTTGCTTTGGAGTCGAGTGAATCTAAGGGGAGAGGATAGGTTCTAGGAGTAAAGAAAAGAGAAGAAGCGTGAGAAATCGCATCCAGGTACCAGCACCAGCAGCCTCTCACGTGACTTCACGCAGACCCTTCAGATGCTGTCGCTGCTTTGTTTGGAGTTTTAAGAAAATTCTGAGAAGCTTAGGAATTTGCTCAGTGACACACAGCTAAAAAGTGATGGAAGTGGGTTTTAAACCCAGGGCCTGACTCCAACTCAATTATTCTTGTCTGTGACCTCTTGCCGCTACAAAGGCAGACTCTAACCAGATTTACGCTCGTAATCCTCAGTCTGGGTCCCCAATTCCTGTCTCTTTCTGATGGGGCCTCGAATCTAAATATTGTGAATCCAGCCGGCCTTGGCAGTGCACAGAGGGCCACTTGCCAAACGTCTGGATCTCGTTTGCTCCCTTAGTAAAGTCTCCCCGGGAACTGCCCTTGTTCATCTAAATACAGACGTGACTACCTTTGTTGGGGACCATGTATTTTTTTTCCCTTGAATAGAAATGGCATGTGCGTAATGTTTTCTTTGAAAAGGAAAGCCCAGGGTGCATCTGCATCAGGTTATAAAATGATCCCAAGGTCCACTCCTGGCCTAAGCAAGTTGAGTATACATCACCTCGTTTAATTCAGCAATATCATCAATGTCAGTGCGTATCCACCGACTGTTGGCTATTGGTCATCCGAACCTGACACAAACTCAATAAATACTCCATAACCCCTGACAGCCGCTAGCAGATTAGCCTGAAATGAGCGATTGCCCAGCCAACACCTGCTGAACCAAATCAGCCCCGTGACGGATGGGCCCGTACTGAGCTCTGACCACGAGTGAGATCAGTGGAAGAATGATTTTATACTTTAAGAAAAGAATTAGAGGTGGTGGCGGCTGGAGTGATTGGAAAGCTTTCAGAGAGGGCCGTTTTTCTTCTCTTTCTTCCTCTTCCCGTGACAGATGCCCTGCCGCGCTCTCCTCCCACACCTGAGGCCAGATGTGGCCTGAGGGCCTGGGCTCGAGGAGGGTCAGGGGTGGGGGCGGAGGCAGTTGGGGCCCGGCTCCCTGGGGGCAGGTGCAGTTGGAAATGTGCCCTGGCGGGGCGGCAGGGAGCCGCTGAGAGGCATGGGGCAGGCTGTCCGTTCAGGGTGCTGGTGGAAGGTTTGGGGCCCCGGGCAGGTTTGGTTGGTTTGGTTAGAGGATAAACTGCTCTTAGCCTGTAGCAACCACCAATGCTGGCACGGTACAGACCGCCTCCGAATGTAATGTCTGGATCAGAACACAGGCTTGCTGGAAAAACAAAAGCCCAAACCAAATATAGTCCTTTCAGTCGTTGCTGTGGGTTGGAGACGCGTTGACTATGAATTATCTGGACAGTGTTTTGAGCTTCCTTTTCTTACACATAAAATGAGCAACCTACACTGTTCCCGTTTCTGTAAAAGCTGCTTTTGAATGAAGCCAGACTTTGGTACTGTTCGGGACTTGGAACATGCGCGTGGGTCTCTTGCGGAAGTTTTTTCAATTGGCTCACAATTTGGTATTATGACATCAGCTCAGGCTGAGGGATGTTTTTACAAACAGACCTGTGAAGCCCATTGCCATGTTTATAGAAGGGCTGCTTTGAGGACGTTAGTCACTAAATCAAAAGTCCTTTCCACAGGGAGCTGGGGAGGCATTTTTGTCTGGTTTCAGTTCCAGGAATGGTTATGTTTATCTTGAACGACTGTTTAGAGTTAATGTTGTGAACTCGGAACTGTGTAAAGGATCCCATTTCCTTCTTTGTGCTGGTCATTAGAAAACACTGAATTGGCATTCCTTCCCTGACCAAGATGGCTCAGGGTTTGGGTACTATTCTCATTCACTACTTGTACTTTCTTTCCTCTTAGTGCAAGTTGATCATGTGACGCAAGGTGTTCTTCTTGTAAACAACCATAAATCTGTTGTTGGCACCATGTGAACCAAGTGACTGACGAGGGTGAAGAGACAGAACTCGGGGTCTTTGGTATCAACATGTCCAGACAGGTAGGCCCGAGCACGGGGCCCCTCAGTGCCGCAGGACGAAGGCAGAGCTTTCTCAGTGATGAGCTTTTGGGAAGGGACCTTTCCCATGCAAGGTCCCTGTCAGATAAAAGACAGACGGCCGGCCCAAGGCCAGGTCTATGTGACATTCACCACCTGTCCAGTGTCGGCACTAGGAAGTCAGCCTGCTGGCGGGGGCGCCTGAGGTCACCCCGCCACCTCACTGGCACCAGTGGCACCGGACCAGTGCACGTATGCAGCAAAACCTGCCACAGCAGCGCTCACTCCCCCTCTCCTGCCCGGGCGGCCTGGGAGCCCTCAGAGTCAGTCTAGGTGTTTCCTGCCCAGTCCACGCGAATGTGTGTCAGCTTCCTGGAGGACCTGCAGTGAGAGACCCATCGGGGCGTGAGGTCTGCCTTGGAGCGCGCGAATCGCTTCTGTTCTCATTTGGCTCCTGGGTGAGTCGGTGGTTCTCGACTCCGGCTGCACTCACGGAGGATCTTCTGAAAAATGCCAGTGTCAGGGACACCCGAGCCCCCGGTAAGGGGTTGTCCGGGGTGGTGGGGGGCACGGAACGTCTACATTTTTAAAGTTCTGTGGGAGGCTGTTATGCTCAGGCCAAGGGTGACCAACACCCTAGAGAGTCCAGCCTAGGTCAGGGGCCTTAGAAGACCTCTGGCTGCAGCTGGAGCTTTAATTAGGAGCCGGAAGAGCCAGGGAAGTGAGCAGACTGGGTGTGTTTTGTTTTAACCTCTGGGAACTGGGATGGGGTCTACACCAAAGGTCTTCTGATGTTGCGTGGCAGCCAGCCACATCCATACCCTGGCTTTGGGGAACCTGAGAAGAGGGAGATGAGCGGTGAAGGGGAGGGTAGCAGATAAGACAAGGAGCGGCGGAAGCAATGTGAAGGGCGATACATCTTCACGGCACGCGACCCCGGGAGGAGAGGCACCCCTGTGCCGGGCAGGCGGGCATTGAGGGATGACTCCTGCTCTGCACGGCAAGGTGCACACGGCAGCTTGTGCTGGTCGCTGTTGGGAGAACATGGGGGAAATTTCAGAGCATTATGAGCTGCTGGAAAGGTTGCAGGGGTCTATTTTCTTTCCTCAGCCTGTCTTGGCGGCCTTTGCAGAGACAGTCCGCCTCATTCATCTTCCACTGTCAAGGGAGTACAGTGTTCCACTTAAGTGAATTTTCCTGAAATCCCAAGCTTGTTCTTTCTAAGGCCAAAATTTCATTTATTTTAGCCGTTCTGGGCGGAAGACGCTCTAAAGTGCATTACACACCTCCTTACCTTCTCAGAAACAGCTGAGCTAACCCTTCCTGCCCCACCTTACCTCCCCCTACACCCTCCTCTCTCTGGCCTCCACTCCCTGCTTTGTGGCTGTCTGCTGTCTTGTTTTCACCGCTGTTGTTGAGCTGGCTCTGCTGTCTGCCTCTTCCTTGCCCTGGACATCTTATATTTGTTACACCCATTCTTCACTGGCTGGGAAACCCACTATCAGCCTGAGATTGGTAGACTTTTATGTTAAGCAAGAGTGAAGAGGTCTTGAACAAGTGCTGGGTCCTTTGCCTAAGCAATGCAGTCTGTGCATTTGGTGTAAGACTTTGCGATACTTATTTTAAGAACCTCGGGCTTTCTCTGCTTGCACATCTTGGAAGTTACTAGAAGTCAGACTTTGTGATAAGTGGGAGTGATGCTGCAGTGGGTTTGAAGAACTGCATAAGCATTTTCCCTGGCTGTTCATTTTCAGGAATGTCATGTGTCTTATCCAACTAGCCCAGTCCCCTCATTGAATGTGCTATTGCCTTCACCTGCCATGCTACCTGTCACTAGGGTTTTTTGTCTGCTGGTTTCATGAATCTGGACTTTGTCTGACAAAGGACCCTCCCATATGGAAAGAAATGAAGATCAAAAGTCCCTTCAGGAATATGTCCAGGTCTTCAGACTGAGAGACAGGGCTCTAGCTTGAAGAGCTGTCAGGCTGAGACAGATGCAGTGACATTTGGAAAGTAATCTGAATCACCAGAGGACCACGGATATTGGATGGTCGTAGAGACATCTCCCTTGCGCCTGCTGTCAGCACCAATCATCACAGGTCCGTCTTCCTCCAGAGAGGAGCACTGGCCTCCCCTACATCCTGGAGTCTTGAGGAGTTACATAATTTGGGCTGGCATCCTGGGTGTGTTGTCAGCGGGAAATAATAGCTGACATCTGGGATTGTCTGTAGGGAAGATTCTGGGGTGAGAAAGTCCAGCTCTGGCATTTTTAGTTCCCAGTAAAAGGTTGGGGCTTGAGTACTTCTCCAGCCATCACCAGGTGTCAGGGGAGGGATTATGATTTCTGTTTTAAAGATCAGAAGCTGAACTCTGACACAAGGTGCTTTCCTGAGGTCACAGAGGTAGAATGTGACTGGAATTAGAATTAAGGACTGTGGTCAGGCTCATGACATCAGCTTCCTCTCTGCTCTCTGACCTAACTGCCACTCATTCTGGGTTAAATCTAAAATGTACCCCCAAGGTCTCAGGAGTATGGAGGAATTGTATCATGGGGGCACTACACTCTTCACTGGAGTCATCCACTGATGGTTTCAGTAGCTAAATGTGCTGTCAGGAGGTAGTTCCTGCTTGGAGGTGGGTGACTGGGGGTACATTTTCTCTCTCCTCCTTTCTTTGTGCATTGTGGCTGCCATAGGTTGAACAGTTTTTCTCTACCACATCCTCCCATCATGCATTTCTGCCTTGGAGTCAGCCACCCTTAGGCTCAACCCACTGCAAATGGAGCCAAATACACCTCTTCTCTTTTAAGTTGTGGGTATCGGGTGTTGTGCCCCGGTGACTGGAAAGTAATTAAGATGTTCCCTGTATCAGGGACACTGAAGGCCTGAAGAGATGGGAGTCTGGAGCTTGTTGGGGGTGGTGGCAGGTCCTGGAGATCAGAAACAGGGGTGGCTTTTCATGTAGATGGGTCAGGCAGCTCCTTCTGTAGAGCATAGATCTCTGCAGGACACAATTGCTGTAGAAACATCACTGCTCATATAGTCTGGGATGCCTGTAATCCCTGAATCAGAGTTTGGATTGCTTAGCCTTCAGAGATTTTGTTTTAAGATACAAAGATATAAGTGACTTTGGAAAGATACTACTTTGAGCTGTGACCCCTTATTTATATCTTGGAGAAAATGACTTTCAATTTTTTTTCCTCGAGTACAGATTTTTTTCTTGGAAGTTTGAGACACAGCAAGGAGTGTGAACGATACATGTTCAGATTGTCCTCTGAGGGCCACAAGGGGAGCCGAGAAACAGGCTGGAGGCTGGCTTCACCTGCCGAGAGTTTGGGAACCATGTGCGGTCAGAGAGCAAAAGAACACTAGAAAGTATGGGCGCAGCCCCTCTTCCACACAGCTCAGAGACACTACGAGAGAGCTGGGCTTGGGATCCGGGCAATAGGTGGATGATTTGGGAGCCATAAGCATTAGTCATGCCCATAAAGTTTTCCTTAGCTCCAATTTCCTGGACCTGCAGCCACCATTTGTTTGAAAATTACAGAAACCTTCCAGTTCTTAGCAGTACCTGACATAAAGCGAGGGCTCCATAAACATTCATCCCGTATGAACCTTGCACCTCAGATACGTGTTGATATAGGTGGATGACTGGAATCTCTTGAGGAGTAGAGATGACCCCATGTGCATTCAAACACAACGTCCAGCCCACTGAGGCTGCAGGAGAAAATCCACATCCTGGTCAACCAGTGCAGAGCTCAGAAGATAGAACCTCTCAGGCCCTCACCAGAGCCAAGCATGCTTTGCTGGCGCTCTCAACCCCAAGTCAAGAAAGACCACTTCCGTTCACCTGGTAAATAGGAGGCAGCCGGATGACTAAGGTCTCAGGAAGTGTCCTAAGCCACATTCCAACCCAGAACTCCTCCTCCTGGCTCCTCAGCTCCCCTTCTGGATCAGACTTTCACTCCAGCTTTTCAGCCTCATCTTCCGTGCCCCTCTCTGTGCCTCCCAAGTCTAATCCCATTGCTTTCCTAGTTATCTTTTGAACACACAGGAATTGCCATCTCTTTGACTTTGCCAGTGTACCCCACCCTGCCTGGAGGACCCTTTCCCCTGCAGAGACATTGCCCTGGTTTGGGTCCTGACCTGATGTGAGCGCTTGTTTTCTGAAGTCATAGTACTCATGGTCTGTAGTACTCAAGTGCCTCAGTGCTTGAGATTTGCTGCCTTAGCTTGGTTACTTTGAGGACAAGATTCAGGTGTCATGCATCTTATCTGAGCTACTTAGCAAGACATCTGCACCCAGAAAATGCACAATGATGGGATGAATATGGCAGTGTTTCCAAGTTAGCCAAACCCCACTATTTCGGGAGGCTTTAATATGTGTTTTATGGAATATGGACCCTCTGGTTGTATATGCTATGAAAGTACTAAGTTAGATTAAATATGTTTCATTTCTGCAGAACTGCTCAGAGCCTACATGATACGCGGAATTCTCTTCTTGTTTATGACCATGGGACCCTTCCCATGGCCGTGTTAACCTCTATGCACACTCAGAAATGCCCAGGAGCCCACTGGGGCCATTTTGTAAGCATCAATTGTTCAACTTGCAGAAATTTTGCAAGCCAGTACATGTCACATTGGTTCCTTGAAATTGGACCACAGTGGATGTATGTACACCATGGAAATGGCTAAATGCTACAAATCAGGGCTGTCTCCCCAGGAGCAGGGGTCATTAAGGAGTCATCAGCACACTTCTGACAGCAGAATGCTAAGCATTACCTTGGCAAATTCTGGATTACAGAGACCACGAAGGGTAGCAGAGGTGGGACACAGGAAGGGAAAAAGGGAACGCATTTCTCTGACAGCTGAGAGGGCACAGGATCCGCCTAACAGCTTCCCCGGGGGACCCGCGCACACGTGTGGCTGGTGGGCCAGAGGTGATAATGAAGATGATCAGACCTAACAAATGTGCGCTTCTCGCTCCAACTTAATTTGTTCCTCACTGCCTTACAGAGCCTGCTGCCAATGAAGCAATTAGTAGCTAATTTAATTTCCTCCTCAGGGTTGCAGCAGCAGCTTTCCTGATTGAGTGTGTGGCACAGCAGGGCAGGTGCAGGCACGCACATGTGCCTGTTAGGGACTGGCTGGTCTGCTGGGGACATGGGTCTTCGGGGAGAGGGAAGCCAGGTGTTCGTTCCCAATCTGTACCATCTGGCTGAGTGACTCTGGACAAGTTACTTGTCCATTCTGGCCTGAGCTCCTCATCAGCAAAATGAGACACTGACCCTGAAGGCTTGCAGGTCCATTTGCATGTCGGAGCTCTGTGATCTGTGCCCCTTCGCTTCGTCTGTCATTTTTATGCCTGGTGTCTCAAGGAAGACGTGCCAGGCCCCAGCCTGGTTTTCTGAGACATCAGCTCCCACGAGGCTCAGCTCAAATACAGCGACCAAGAGCTTTGGACAGCACAATTCCTCTGCAGGTGGGTGGCCCCTCCCTGAGCGCCCCCTGCATGTCCAAGGCAACTGAGGGAACCCAAGGCTCCAGGCGTCAATTTCCTTCTGCAGTCATGGGGAAACTGCTACGTTCATTGGACTATAAATAAGACCTTTTGAATGCAACCCTGAATGATTAAAAACAAACCAGATTAGGAATTGATGATTGACTTTATAAGCGGATCATTCATTTTGGAAAATGATGCTTGAAAAGGACATGGTCCTTGGTGAAATGAAAATAGGCAATTTAGAATGCACCGTGGACTACGCCTCCCCTCTCATTACCCACAGCCAATAGCAGCCAGAGGTCCACCCTTGCTTTTCCCACCACTTCTCTCTGCGGGGACCTCCCTGCCTGTCTGACCTCCTCACTGGCCTCTCCGCAGCCACCCCTCAGCCCTCTGCGCTTCCCCAGGGTCCGGGGCTGTGTCCAGTGTGGGCTTACATGCAGATGACCCCCAACCCCCACCATACCCTTTTTCCTCTGTGACCCTTCCCTCTCCAGTCCCAGACTGATCCCTGGGAAAGTTCCTTGTTCCAGCTTGTGTAGCCTCAGGGGCAGAATTCAGGAAGACGCTGAAGGAGGCATTTGTGAATGAAAGCTTGACAGCTCGGTTGGAGGATAGACTTGCCCTGGGATTCGCTTGCGCTTGGATCCGCAAAGGCAGAGAGCAACACCTCACAGGGAGGAGTTCAGTAAAGCAGAAACACTTTTTCGTGGGGGAAAAAAGAATCACACTCTGTTATGGATTAAAACTTGTGGTCAACTTGAATACCAGCTGAATTAAATCGGCATGCTGCTGAGTGTAGATGGCCCACCTGAGGAACGTTGCCAGCATAAATAGAGACATGGAGAAGAAGAGTGAGGCCTTGTGGGTTCTCCTAAGTGTTGCTGTTTTGAGCTGTTGGTTCTCCTGGAGGAGCTTGTCATGCTGGCTTCCCCAGTATGGATTCGGCCATTATTGTCAGAGGAGCTTGGGACCTTGTTGTTGAGAGTGGCTGTGGTTCACCTTGGGGGAGCTCTGGTCCTTACATTGAGCATCGCTTCCTAGCTCCAGAGGGGAGGCTGTGTGCTGGAGAAGCTTGTCATGCTGTGTTTCCTGACCTGTGCTCGACTGTTCTCATTATTGGAGGAGCTCAGGACCTCGTTGCCACTGAGGATGGCTGGGGTACTCTTCAGGGCAGCCCTGCTCCTTATTTTGAGCGTGACTTCTCGACCCCAGTGTAGAACCCTCAACCTACTGCACAGCTCCTTCACCCCGCTGGCATAGACTTTCTAGCTTCCAACACTGACCTTTGGCCTTCCCAGCACAGATTCGTAAAACAGAGTGGCATGAGTCCTTGTTGTGGGCTCTAGATCTCCGGTTGGACCCGTGGGAGGCATTGTCATGGATTCTGGGTCTTTAGCTGGTCTCATGCAGGACATTGCTGTGGGATCCAGGTCTTTAGTGTTGTGGACAGATTTTCCTGCACGTTCTTGTGTTTAATTCTGGGCGACCATCATAAAACAGTATTATATACTCTGTGTGCTGAATGTAATTGTTCTCCTTGTAGCCCCTGACTACAACACACTCTAATAAACCTTTTTGGGAGTGAGAGTTTCTTAAAGCAGGGCTTCACGGAGTCCTTCTCAGTATGTGGAGCATCTTGGTGTGTTGGCGTGGTAGATGTTTGCCTTGTAACAGCTTACTGAGATGCGACTCACCTTTTATCAAAGTCACTCTTGTAAAGTGTACACAGTGTGTTCAGTGTTTTCACAAAGTTGTAGAAACAATTACAGGAATCATCAAATTTAGAACATGTCATCACCCCCAAAGAAGCCCAGAACCCATTAACAATCACCCTCAGTCCCATGCTCCCTACCCATCAGCTCTTCTCTAGATTTGCCTTCTCTGGACATAAATAAGTGGGTTTATGCCTGGACTCAGAGCTGTATCCCATTTATTAATATGCCTATACTTAGCCAGT
Source organism: Dasyprocta punctata (assembly GCA_004363535.1). Classification (NCBI taxonomy): domain Eukaryota; kingdom Metazoa; phylum Chordata; class Mammalia; order Rodentia; family Dasyproctidae; genus Dasyprocta; species Dasyprocta punctata. The sequence goes on from RJWM01009213.1 coordinate 43,219, forward strand.
GCCACATTATCTGGATGAGTTTAGCTATACAGTAAGTTTTGAAATCCTTCAACTTTCTTCTTATTTCAAGATTGCTTTGGCTATTTTAAGTCCATTGAAATGTCATATAAATATAAGATCGTAGTGTCAATTTCCACAAGTAAGGCTGAGATTTTCATAGGGATTGCATTGAATCTATAGGTCGATATGTGAAATAATGCCATTTAAACAATAGTGGCCTTCTGATCCATAACAATGAGTTACCTTTCCAGTTATTTAGAACTTCTAAAGTTTCTATCAAAAATATTTTGTGATTCCCCATGTTCAATGTTTGAATTTTTTGTTAAAGTTGTTTTCTATGTATATTATTCTTTTTGATGCTGTTGTAGATGAAATTGTTTTCTCAATTTCATTTCCTGATTGTTCGTTATTAGTGTATGGAAATCAAATGATTTTTTTTGTATTGATCTTGTATCTTGCAGTCTTGCTGAACTCATTTATTATTTCTGATAGTTACTTAGTGGATTCTATAAGACTTTCTATCTATAATATTATATGATCTGAAAATGGAAATAGTTTTGCTTCTTTCTCTATAATCTGGCTGGCATTTGTTTCATAATTTCCCTGGCACTGCCTCTGGTACAGCATTCAGCAAAAGTAGTGGGAGCTGATACGGTTTTCTTGTTTCTGTTCTTTGGGGGAAGGCATTCAGTCTCTTGCCATTAAGGGTGGTGTTAGTTGTGGATTTTTACTGATGCCTTTTTTCAGGTTGAGAAGACTTTTATTCCTAGGTTGTTGAGTATTTTTATTATGAAATAACACTGGACTTGATCAAATGCTTTTCCTGAGACTATTGGGATGACATTGAGGTTTTTGTTTTTATTCTATTAATGCAATATATTCCATTGTTGGTTTCAGAAATTAAACCAAACTTATAGTTTTGAGATAAGTATCACTTGGTCATGGCAAGATTGCATATATATTATTACATATTTCATGTTACATGTCGCTGAACTTTGATGAGAATTTTAATGTCTATTTTCATAGGGAATATTGGCCTATAATTTTCTTTCCTTGTGACATCATTGTCTAGTCTTGGTATCAGAGAAATACTGTTCTAATAGAATGAGCTGGGAGCAATTTTTTCCTTTTCTATTTTTGGGAAGAATTTACTGTTAATTCTTTTTTTTTTTTTTTGGTACCAGGAATCAAACTCAGGACCTCACTCTTGCCAGACCTTCATGTTAATTCTTGAAATATTTGGGAAAAAACCACTGAAATATTTGGGAAAAAACCACTAGGTGGCTTGATATTTTCTTTGTGAGAAGTCTTTGACTTATAAATTCAGCCACTTCACTGTAACTCTATTCAGGTTCCCTTGTTGTTTTTCTTGGTTCAGTTTCAGTAAGTTATATGCTTCTAGGAGGTCTATTTTTTTTTCTCCAAATCATGTAAATTTTGGGCATATGATAAGTTCATAGTATTTCCTATTTATTTATTTATTTATTTATTTTTATCTTTTCGAGACAGGGTCTCATTATGCAATTTAGGCTGGCCTTGAGCTCACTTTGTAGCCCAGGCTGGTCTCGAACTTGCAATGATCCTCCTGCCTCAGCCTTCCGCGTGTTGGAATTACAGGCATGTGCCACCACACCTGGCTTATTCTTTTATTCTTATAAGGTCAGTACTGATGTCCCTTCTTTTATTCCTGGTTTTATTAATTTTAATCTTTCCTTTGTTTTGTTGCTAATTCTGGCTAAAGTTTTGTCTATTTTATTTATTTTATTTTTGTCAATTTATTAAAAAAATCAATGCTTCATTTTCTGATTTTCTCTGTTTATGTATTCTCCAGCTCATTATTAGTCTAAGCTTAAAATGTTCTCCTCTATTTATTTTTCTTTAGCTTTTTATTTATTTTATTTATTTTTTTATGTGTGACCTTTTAAAGTGATTTTCTTTTTTCTTTTCTCTGTCTCTCTCTCTTTTTGTTTTCCTTTTTTTTGAGTTCAGGCTCAGTGGGCTACCTCACGAGGTAGCCCAAGCCTTGACCTTGCAGCAATCCTCCTACCTCAGCTTTCCAAGCACTGGGATTACAGGTGTGTGTCGCTACACCAGGCCAATTTATTTTATTTTTAATATATCTTCTAAAAATGTTTCTTCTTTAAAAAGTATTTACAGCTAAAATTTTTCATCTAAACATTGCCTTTGTAGTGTTCAATAAATTGTCCTGTGTTATGTGTATATTTGTATTTATTTTATTTTCCAATTTCCCTTGTGATCTTTTTTTTTTTTTAACTTACTATTTGCTTAGGAGGGGCTTAATTATTTGTGAAATTTTCAGTTACTTGTGTTTTTGATTTACAATTCAATTTCAATGTGGTCAGAGCACATACTTGGTATGATTTCAGGTTTTGAATGTATTGAAACTCATTATAAATCCATTTTGCTAGTCTTTTGTTTTTATTAGATGCATTTAATCCATTTACATTTAATGTAATAACTGATAGAGTTGGATTGATGTCTACTATTTTACTATTGTTTATTATATGTGTTCTGCATCTTTGTTCCTCCATTACTTAATCCCATTACATTAAATATTTTTAATATAATGCTCATTCCTTTGTACTTTCATTGATTACGTTTTTTTGAATTTGCTGAAGCGTTTGTCTTGGGAATTATAATTGCATCTGAACTTAATCCAGTTTGGGTTAATACAAACTTAACTGCAATGTTCTACAGGAAATTTGCTTTGATATAGTCCCATTCTTTTCCTCCTTGTGTTATCACTATGACACAAATTATGTCACCAACCCATCACCACATTTTTGTAAAAATTGTTGTTGCTCTTTATATTCTGTGGATTCACGTTATCATCTAACCAAGTGTCCTTTCATTTTAGCTTGAAGAAAGCCATTTCATGTATATTGCAGAGTTGGTCTGCTAGTGATCAATTTTATCACTTTTTACAATCAAGGAATGTCTTAATTTTTCCTTCTTTTGGCATTTTCAATATGTCCCTATTGCCTTTGGCCTCCAAGAATTTATCATTGACAGCTTGAAGCTGATTGTTAGTACAGCGAGGACCCCTTTTTCTGTTGGTGTTTCTAACGTTCATGCTTTGTCTTAGGAGTACTTGATTATGAAATGTTACATGTGCTCTTTCATTTTATTCATTGAACTTCTTGGCTCTGTAGATCATTTTTTACTAAATTTTGAAAGTTTTCAGTTGCTATTTCTACAATATTTCTATTTTTCTACTTGATCTTTTCTTTCTCTGCTCTCCTTCTGAGACTTCCACAACACATATACTGATATACCTTGTAATAGCCTACAGGTCTATTCATGAGGATCTATCCATGTTTTCTGTTTTGTTTTTATTTTATTCTCTTTTTCTTTCTGTTTGTCAGTATGGATAATTTTATTTCACCTATCTTAAAGATTGCTGTGTTTCTCTTCTGTAGTTCAAGTTTGCCACTGAGCTCCTTTAGTGATGTTTAAAGCTTAGTGATACTCTTCGACTACAGAATTTCTACCAGCTCCTCTTCTGCCTGACCCTTCTTATCCTCCCAAAGGGCTAGGATTATAGTTCTGCACCACCATGCTGGCTGTTGTTTCAGTTTCTTTATTGACATTTCCTGTTTGGTGAGACATTGTTGTCAAACTTTAATTTTTTAGATAATTTAGTCTTGAGCTCGTACATACATGAACTGACTTAAAGTCATTGGTCATCCAACCTCTGAAGCCTTCTCTGGGACAGTTTCTATTGACTGTTTTTTTAAACCTGTCTGTGGGCTATACTTTCTTGTTTTTTTAATGGTTTATAATTTTTCTCATAACTTGAACATGTTCTATAATATGTAGAAACTCTGGATATCAAATCTTGCTTCTTTAGGGTTTGCTTTTGCTGCTGATTTTGTTTTTGTTTTTGGTGTTGGTATGGTTTTTCTGTTTAATGATTTTCATAAACCAATTGTATGAAGAATTTATTCCCTATTTTGTGGGAACACTACAGCCTATCTGCGTGACTGGCTAAGGACTGGGATATGCCTTTTACCCTTCACTTTGTGTTTTGGAGAAATTCCCCAAATGCTCAGAAGGCTTATGGCTTCACTTCAACCTCAGCTTTCTCCTTACACAGAGCCTCTGGGTCATGCAGAAGGGGAGATTGGAGACCTATGTTTTTATTCCTTAGAATGTAGAGCCCTGCACATGGTGTTCTAGGTCTCTAGGGGTATGTCAGAGCTTTTCAAAGTGTTCAGTGGGCACCCCATTCCCTAGGTATTTAAATTTTTGGCCAGATTGTTGTTTTCTACAACTTTTGTTATAGTTGCTCAAGCAGCTGCAATGCTGGACAATTGCTGCTGACTTTTTGTTTTACAAAGACTCTGGAGATAGGGCCCATCTGCAGAGCTGACCTGAGTCAGGACAAATAGTGCATTGTGAGTGAGGCTTTCCAGGGAGCAGACAGGCAGGTGAAATGGTGAGAGTGCTGGGGTAGGAGCTTTTCAGCATCTCCAATCCCGGTTTCCAAACCACCTCTGGTGGTTACAAGGTAGCTGATTTTCAAGTCACTGGAGTGCTAGGGAGTGGGAGATAGGTAGGTCTGGTTACCTTACCCAAAGCCCTGCTATTCTGATGTGTATCCATTCATGGTATTTCATTTCATCCTTTAAATTGTGTCTTTCTGATGTAAAAAAAATGGATTAAGTAAATTAAAGTAGCAGATCATCTATTGTAAATACAAGCAAAGTAGTGTTTTGGTAGTGTCTTGGTTACTTTTCACTCGCTGTTGAGACAGAATACCTGACGCCTAAAATTAGGGAAGGAAAGTTTTATTTCTTACAGTTCTTGGGGGTTTCAGTCCGTACTTAGCTGGCTCCAAGGCAGCATGGTGTGGCGAGTTGGCCATTCATGGTGGTTGCCAAACACCAAGGTGTGTGAACTGGGAAGAGAGAGCGAGTGAACCAGGATATATGTTCCTCCCTCCCTACTTTGTATATCAGCTCCACCCCTGGGCAAGTGCAGCACTCACATCGCCAATCCCAGCGCTAGACAACAAACCAGACTCAGCCCCGTCCAAATTACATGAGGCCTTGGGGGGACACAGGATCAATCCAATACAGGTAGTGTCTTGGTTACTTTTTTCTTATTGTTGGGACAAAATACCTGACACCCAAAATTAGGGAAGGAAAGATTTATTTCTTACAGTTCTCGGGGGTTTCAGTCCATACTTAGTTGGCTCCAAGGCAGCATGGTGTGGTGGGGCAGCCACTTATGGCCACTGCAAACCACAAGGCTTGAACCAGCAAGGGAGAAGGACATGCCTTCTTCCTGCCCTTATACTGTTTGTCGACTCTGACCCTGGGCGGGTGCAGCACTCACACCATCAATCCCAGTGCAAGACAACAAACCAATCACAAACACCAGACTCAGCCACGTCCATGCCATGATTACACGAGACTTGGTGGGGCCACAGGACCATAAACCATAACAGGTAGTGAGTGGTAAATAAGACCTGGAAATTCTGCACTGGAGACTTCTTTTGTGCGTGGTTTCTTTGGGCATCAACTTTTCATTGTTCGTATCTGTATTTTAAGTCCTCTAAGAATTAGAGTTTTTAAAACCCCATGTTACTCATGTAGTGTTTTATATATTTACCACCTCGTCAAACTTCACAGCATCACAGGACTTTAAATAAGGAAACCCTGACCTCTAGATGTTAGGGTAACTCCTCAAGGTCACACAGCTGGACCCTGATATAGTCACAGCAGGAGTCAGCCCTGAGGCTTCTGACCCAGGCTCATAACTCTTTCTACAACACAGCTGTCTTTGTTAATAAAGGAGCAAAACTCCAATCAATCATTTTATACCATTAGGAAAGCTGCTAAAAATGTTTAATGGGGAAAGAGTTGAAATAAATGGCTTCAGTGAGGTTTTCAGCCCCATCTGCGGTTTCCTTGGCTTCGTGGTAGGAAACTCCTGGATCACCACACTTCTCCCAGACTCCTCTGATTTCTCCACTAGCTACTGCTATGTGTTATCTGTCTCTGCTCATGGTCTGCTTCTTTTCTTTCACTCACCTTCCTTCCCTGGGAGCAGACCTCTGCTGGATCTTCAGCATGACTTGCAAGCATCTCTTAATCTTCGGGGTCATCTCTGGCCTCAAAAGTTCCTCTTGAATTAAGTCCTATGGGACCTCTGGATTGCTGAACTTTTCATCTGGAAGCTCTTTCCTGGAGTGAGCTATTCCAGTCAGTTGTGTCTGTGGACTCCCAAATTCCACGTTGTGGCCTGTAGGCAGCATTCAGACTTGGGAGGGACCCTTATTTTGATTCTGTTTGTGCAGGGGCTGTCCATCTTTTTTTTTTTTTTTTTTTTTTTTTTTTTTTTTTTTTTTTTTTTTTTTTTTTTTTTTTGTGGCACCAGGGATCAAACTCATAACCTTGTGCCTACCAGGCAGGCACTTAAGCCACTGAGCCAAACCCCGGCCTTGTTTTTTTCAAGGCAGTGTTGCAATATGTAGCTCAGGCCGGCCTTGTTCATGTTGTAGCCCAAGCCGGCCTTGAACTGACAACGCGCCACCTACCTCAGCCTCCCGAGTGCTGGGATTAAAGGCATGTACCACCACGCCCAGCTGGCTGTCCATCTTATGCCCCCTAATCTAGTGAATTTCAGCATTTGACAGTTTCTGGCCTTCCAGAGTTCTAAAATGTTCTTTTGACCATGATGGATTGGCCCTTTCCTGGAGGACTCTGCAAAGCAAAAGTGGGTTGTTTAGGTGTTACAGTTTATATCTAGCTGTCTCCCTAAAACATTATGCACTCATAAGTGAGGCTTTGGGGAGGTGACTAGACCATGGGTGTATAATACTCATCACTGAATTAGTCCACTGATGGGTTTGTGACTGGGTATGATGTTGGGAGGTGAAGTCTGATGAGAAGAGATGGATCACTTGTGGGTATGGCTTGGATATATACCCAGGAGGGCTATATATTTCTCCTCCTCCCTTGATCCCTCACTGCTTCCTGGCTACTATGCTATGAACTGTTTCTCCTTTGCAATGTCCCTCTGCTATGCTGTCCTGTCTTTCAGCCAGCCAACCAATCACTGCAAACGGTAAGCCAAAATAAGCCTCTTCTTCCTTTCAATTATGGATGTCATGTACTGTGTCCCAGTGATGAGAAAGTAATGAAGACACTGGGCTTCATGTGTCTGTTGAGGCTGAATGTGTGCTATGTCCACTGCTGTTTTTGATATGTTGTTCAAAAAGTGCCAAAAGTAAATCCCCAAAGTGAATGCTTAACCCTTTTATTTCTGTAACTTTATTCACATTTAAACCTGTAAGGATTTTTCCCAATTTGAGTTGCTTAGTGTGTGCAGCTACATAAAGTCAGAAGTAATAGGCATTCAACAAATGGATGAATGAATGGGCTAAACTCATTTTGTACATATACTGGTGTTTATTCTATATCACTTAATACATACTTCTGACTGTAGAAGTGGTCAAGATAAATTTAGATATTGGGTGCATAGAAAAATTCATTGTGAGATGGTTGAAATGATACAGAATTTTGAAAAAAAAAAAAGACTTGTCCAAGAACTGTTCAACTGGTTATATTGGAAATTCACTTTTGGGGCAGTCAGTCTCTCTAATGTAAACATAGTTAAATGTGAGTGTACCCCATTCTGTCACCCTCATGCTTCATACAAAGGAATGTGAGGGAGGGAGGGCAGCTCACCCAGACCCAGCTCCAACGTGCAGGCATGGAAAGACCCTGCTCATGTCCCAGTTAGGAAGTCAGCCTGGCAGGGGTTCCAGGCGGTGTTAGTTGAGAAATCTGAAAAATCAGAAACGTCCATTTCCAGCCAGCTACACCTGGTTATTCAGTGCCTTTTCTTTCTCTGGATTCTGTACTACAGTTCTAGGTGCCATGCATCATCCCAGCCACAAAGGCCTGGGGGTCTCAATTAAAAGGCATTTTGAAAAACTAAGGCTTACAGCTCAGGTGTAGTGTTAGCTGAGCATGGTGTCCTTTACCGTGAGACACTGTCAGGTGAGAGGAGATTCTCATAGAGGAGGAACCTCCCAGACTCCCGAACTCAAGTGCAAGGGTTGAGCATGATGATTTCAGGAAAATAGTCCTCTCACTCTTCCAAAATAAGTCAGCCAGGGGTCTCACTATCTGTCCAGCCCGTTCCTGAGTCCCGCCCTCAGTGAGCACAAGGAGCGTCACATGATTACTTCTGGATCCTCAGCCACCGTGAAGTCACTAACAGCACCCTACCACTCAGCATCCTGAACCTCACTTACCATCTGTCTAGGTTATTTTTCTCTTGTTGCTGGGACAAAACACCCACCACCTAAGATGAAGGAAGGAAAGGTTTACTTAGCTCACAGTTTGTGGAGGTTTCAGTCCCTACTTAGCTGCCTCCAAGGCAGGGTGGCGTGGCTGAGGGACAGCCACTCAAGGTGGCCACAAGTGACATGAGTGAATGGGCCAAAAAAAAAGGACCTCCTTCCTTCTCTTGTGCTGGCTCCTGCCCCTGGGTGGGTGCAGCACTTGAACCACCAATCCCAGTGCTAGACAACGAACCAATCACAAATGCTAGACTCAGTTGCCTTCAAAAGGCCTGCCTCCCCATGACTGTATGCAGCTTTGCGGGGGACATCCAAACACAAACTATAGCACTGTCTTTACCCACCGCTTCTGCTTCTGCCCACCCCAACCCAGTCTGACACTCATTCTGGGTGCAAAGCCACTTGGTGCTGCTGCCAGTGGCTCCTGTCACTTCTCGTCAGCCCCAGTCACCCTCGTTTTGGTTCCTCTTCACAGTCCATTAACGCTAGCTATCAGAATCCTGGGGGGTTACCTGGAGCCCCTGACCCTTGGCCTCAGTATCATGGAGTGAGGGACTGATTCTTGATGAAAAAGAATGAGCAAACCTTCACCTCTCTCGGTCCCCTGTCACCTTCCTGGGAGACTATTTTTGAAAGGGTGGAAAATCCTGAGACGTTTTATACATATATATTTTTAAGTTAATTCTGCAGACTGCTGTGTTGGTGACATTTCCTTCAAACTGCAATAACTAACCTGTCACAGCCCTACAAATGCTGACAATACAGCCCCATGTGGGGTTGACTTAATAAACCTCATTTACATTCATTTTGATTCACTCAGGCGTTGAAAAACATTTCACAAGAAAACTAGGAACCTCTCCAAGACGACATGATGTTTGCTGATACGATATGAGCAGACTTAATAGGCAGCATATATGAAAACATGCATTTCTTAGGTTATTAGCAAAGTCAGTACTTTATTTTTTAAAGCATTTAAAAATTATTCCTTTGAGTGCTGGACTTCTAAGCAGTGAAATGTGTCAACTTTTATAGAGTCTTTCCATTGAGTAGGTAGATAAGAATAGAGGTAACTCTCTGTTGAGCTGTGAACTTGGTCACATTTTTAACCTTTATGTATCTTAATTTTTACATGTTTTCATCTCAGTTTTTATACGTTTAAAGTTCATCTTAATAATTCCTGTCTTCCTTGGGGGCAGGGCAATAGAAAGGAAAAGAAAAAATGAGAAAAGAATAAAATGGAACAAAACTTCATAGATAAGGAGGGAAAAGAAAAGGGGTTGAAAAGGGGAAGGGAATGGGGAGAAAAAAGAGGAACTAAGATATATCACGTACAGGAGCAAATTTCCTTTGATGAATGTGATCAATATGCATATCTAAATTGTAGCAATAAACTTATAAAAAAGAAACAAGTAAAAGCCAATATCTGTTTTCCTAACTGTATTAGTCAGTTATTGTTGCATAACGAATATTTCTGAGCTGCAGTCTTAGAACTATAAGCATTTATTTCTCCTTTTAGGGACCTGCTAAGCTGGGTAGGATCGGCTGCAGGTGGCTCTAGGCTGGGGGTTGGATTCAGGTCTGCTCTGTCGATCTTCTTCTGCTCCTGGGATCAGCAGCAGCTTGGGGTGTGTTCTTCTGAAGGTGGAAAATGGAAACACAAAGCCAGGCCGAATCTCAGAAGTGCATAAAAAGCCTCCGCTCGTGTCACATTGCTTCATGTTGCATTGGCCAAAGTAAGTCGCGTGTTTAAGCCCAACGTCAACGGACGTGAGGGCGATTCTCCCTCTGTTCTGCTGGGGAGCACTCAAGGACACAAGACAGAGACAAGTAAAAACTTGAAAGCATCACGGACCTTTTTTTTTTTTTTTTTCTCAAAATAGGGATTGAACCCAGGGCCTTTGCACTGAACTTCATCTTCAGCCCTTTTTCAGTTTTTGTTTCTATTTTGAAACAGAGTCTCACTAAGTTGTTAAACTGTCCATGCTGGGCTGACAGTTATGATCCTCCCACCTCAGCCTAGACGAGTGCGGTGATCACAGGTGTGTTCCTCTGTGCCCTGCTTCACAGAGCCATTTGGAAAACAGAAGATACATTTGAGAGCTCTGGAATTGCAGACTTTAAGCAGATGTTAGGGCTTGTGCACTGGCTCTGCAAAACGAGCCTTCTCTAGGTGTGACCATTTGCAGTTTACCTGATGTCTGTGCCTGGGGCCAGGGTCCTCCTACTAACCCACCCGAGATATCGTCATGCTGTTTCAGCCTTCCTTTCCCACGTCACTTGGACTTGACAACTAAAGACTCTCCGGAGAGGATCCCTAACCTGTCTTCTCCTACTCTTTGTTTTCTCTTCTTCTTTTTCCTTGTTTCAGGCCCTTCTTGCTAACCAGTTCCCTATAATCCAAGCTCTCCTTGCCCCAATGAGTCTGAAACACCCCTTTGACTCAGTTCCCTGCTGTGTATCTTCTGTCAGGTCACTCTCCTGCCCCTGGTGGATTCCCCGATCAGAAGTGGAGCCTGTTGGGTCTTTCCTACCAGTTCATGGAGGGGAAGCGAGGAAGCAGGACAGCATGGGGAGTGGGGAGCAGGTGTGGTTTCAGGGGGTCTGGCCTCAGTCTGATTATGCAGGGAGCTCTCGAGCATAAATGGCATGGAGGAAGTTGTTCCATCCAGCGGCAGGAAGAGAAAACTCTTTACTCCTCTCACAGTCACCTGCCACAGGGCCAACAGCACAGGAAATTTGGGGAGGGGAGTCCTGGTGGGAGCCATCAGCAGCCGTTACCTACATCACCCTCTGAGGAAGGGTGCCGGCCTGGAGGCTTGGCCAGGGGAGCCCTGCGGAGAGTCACGCCTGCGGAGAGTCACGGCCTCCGTTGCGTCCTCCTCGCAGAGGTGTCTGATAGCTCCGCGTTCTGCTCTGCTCTGTCATTTCAGTGCCTCTAGGATGCCGCACCTTCTAAGTGCTTTGTCACCTTTATTTTTCACTGGTGTACTCCACAGAACCTTTGCTCTGGCTAAAACCAGTCGAGCACTGTTCTGGTCTCTGCCCTAGAATTATGCAATTGCCTGTCTTTAAACTCACGTTCCCTCTACCTTGTTCCTTCCCACTTTTGATGTCTCACCAAGATTACCATATTCTCCAAGAAGCAGAAATTAGAAAATGAAAGAGAAACTCATCAAGAAACACAACCAGAGAAAACCCCAGGGTGGAAGCCTGTGACCTTCCCGCTTCGGAGGATCTGCCAGGGAAGTGCTCGGTTACCTCTCATAACCGTGCAGCGTCCAAACCCGAGGAGCAGGGAGAAGCTCCCCTGTTAGAGAGCTCGCACAGGAAGGTCTGGAAGTCAGAGACCAGGAGACCAGAGAGGAAAGGCTTAGCAACTCCTAGACTCAATACTCAGCACAATGATCAACTCTAAGACATGCAAATTGTAAACAACAAACCAATGAAAAAATAGAAAGCTCATTCTTGTAGAAGGCCATCAAGAAGATGCAATCCATCAAAACAAGGAAATAACTACACAGAGGAGAAAACATCCCCAGAGAGAGAGAGAGAGGATCCGGTAGAGAAAAGAATCAAAGACCCAGTGATGTCAGAGAGAGATCTGTCTGAGTACCAGTCTCACATCCGTGAAACAGAACCATGTGACTGGTGGAGAACCACACCAGGAGGAGGACACGAAACAGTTCCTGAGACCCACAGCGGGCCAGGATTAATTCATGTTTCTTTCAGTTATTTTCTATAACTTTTATTTATTTATTTTTTTGTTGTTGTTCTATTTTCTGGAAAAGTTCCTTGAATTTAATTCCTTAGTGAACTTTTAAAATCTTTGTCATTGCCATTTAAATATATAAGATATCTTTATTTTTCTTGGAATATTCCTTTTTTATTTGTCATCTTGCTTGTGTTGTAATTCTACATAAGACTTTTCTCATAATCTTTTCAAACAACTCACACTATGTTTGTTAACTTTGTCTGCTGCCTCTATTACTCCCCTAATGTGGCCTTTCAGCCTTACTGCCTCTGGGCCCCAAATCCGCCTTTGATCGCCCTGCTGGTAACAGAGGGTGGACCCCATTTTCCTTGTCAGGATGGACAGTGTGTCAGCAGAGGGTGCTGACGGACAGTGCAGGAGAGGGGACTTCTCCTCCTGGCTCTGGGCTATGCTTCTTCCCACTGGCTTTCATGGAGCTCTCTGTCATGCAGGGAACCCAGTGGAACTCACCTCCAGCAAGGCTTGGTGCCATTTTGCCTGGGAGCGCCCAGAGTCTTCCATGTGTCTTCTAGGTGATGGGTTCAGCAGCAACTTCCGGGAGACCTTAGGCAGATTCTTGCCTACTGGGGCTGTTTTCCTGCTGGCCAGTAGTTTCCTGACCACAACTTATGTTGTAGGTTGGAATTACAATCTCTTCAACAAGATCTGCATTTCACATCTGAGATTGCTGCTGATGGCCAATTGCTCATGGAGTTCCTAGGGATGACACAGCAGGCAGCTGACCAAAGTATTTCTTGATCTGTGCAATGGAAAAAATCTGCAAATATCGTCACGGAGTCACCGGTTTTCAGACGATGCACAGATCGGGATACTCTTGGTGGGTGGGGACACCAGGTCCTTTGGGGGCTGGACCCTGCTGCACTTGCACAATCTTGCTGTCAGTCTTTCCCCAAGCCTAATCCAGAAGGACCCTGTGACCACTGGCTAGAGTGATGATGCCTTGGGAAGAAAGAAATACTGTATACAAAACTACTGGGAATTACTAGACGCTGGCTATGAACTGATACTAATTCTTGGGAACCCAGATTATGACTCGCTCACCAGAGTGGAGGGGTGGTAACCAGCTCAGCCTCGGCCTCCTGAGAACCTAATTCATTCCAAGCCTCCCCACTCACCTCAACTTCAGTGGGTTTTTCTCCAGTTCTTGAATGCATATGACACCCACATACTTGCAAACTGCTAGTATCCTCACATTCGCCCCTTCACCCAAGAAACTAGGACCATCACAGCTGGAAGAGCTAAATGGAAACCTCTAGAACTTCTTCGTACCAAGGTAATCAATCGGGGACCACACTGCACTTCAGGGGGGGACGGGACATTGCAGAGATTGAAGCCATCATCCATGCAGTGAAAGAAGTGGAAGTGGTAATAGCTATCACATTCCTATCAAATCCACCTGGCTGGCCAGTGTAGCAGTTGTATGGATGTCGGAGAATACGCTGATTCAGGGGTAGTCCTAATGCAGCTGTTGACTCTGTGTCTTTACTGGAGTGAATCAACTCAACTCTGGACATTTTGTGTGTAATGATTGATGTGATTAATACTTTGTTTCCTCCATATAAATTCAAAAAGCCCCCACTAATATCTTCCTGCCTTCACCTAGTAATACTAGTAACACAGCTTCATGGTGTCGCCTTGGGGCTATGCAGTTCTGCTCTGTGCTTTAGTAGTCTGCAGACCTCAGTTATTTAACATTCCACACAGTACATCGTGTTCGTACACTCCACTGATGGCATTATGTTGACTAGGGGGTGAGCAGGACAGTGAAGTGCTTTAGATGTCTCAGCAAGATGTCTGTGAACTGGGGTTTGGTTTAGCAGCACTCTCTTACACAGTATCTTTGCGAGTTTTGTTGTTCCACTGGTCAGATTCCCACCTGCCCGTCTCAGCTATTTGCCCCTGGTGGGGGTTTCCTGTTTGCTAATCTGGACCCTTGGTTCTGTGCTTGGCCCACCAGATGGGGCAAAGCTCTAATCCAGGGAAACTAGAGAAGGTCTCTGCCATTTAATGGATTGACACTACCTATCCTTAGTAAAGGGAAAAACCCAGCACGTAAGAGGAACCCACTTCTATTTCTTGCATTTCTTTGGGTGCTCCTCTAGTCCTTCAGTATTCCTTAGACTTTCTAAAAACTTATATCACAATAAGTAATTTCTTTCAAAAAATAATTATTTATATATTAAGCATGTTTTGCTCAAATTATCATTTTTTTCCTCTTGTTTAGACCATGCCTAATGTACATATTTTTCTTGTTTATTATTTCTTTGGATTAAATTTGTTCTTTGCTTCTAATGTGTTGAATTCTTACTTTATTTGGTTTTGATTTTTCTTGTTTCCTAAAAGATTTATTTAACTTTATAAATATCCTTCTAAATACGATTTGTTTTACACCATAAATGTTGACATATATTTTCCTTTTTATCTAGCTTTAAATATTTCTTAGTTTACATACTGTATTACTCATCTAATTCGGTGATTATTTTGTACTGCTCAGTTTCCAAACATATGAAATTTTAAGAAAATATTTTATTTTACTGAATCATGATTTAAGAACTGGGTTGGTTATAGTATGGATTTTAAAAAATTTATTAGGTTTCTTTATGGATCAATATACAATCTAGATTTTGTAAATGTTTTGTGTGTACTCAAAATGATATCATTTGTCTGTTCATTTGGTGTAGGGCTCTGTAAGTGCTGAAATTTATTAAATCTTTTATCTGTGTCTTTTCCATTTCCAGTCTTATCTTTTGTCTCCTTGATTTATCTGTTTGGGGGAAAGGCCTACTGAAATCGTCAGCTACATTTGTTGATTAATCTCTTCTTGTAATTTATGTCACTTGTTGCTGTTAGCATTTTGAGACTTATTGTTAGGCATGTTTAAGATACTTAGCATATGGTATCTTTCTTTATCCCTTAGAATTTTCTGTTTGAGTCTTAAATTTTATTTTGTCTAATGTTTTATTTTGGTTCATGCTTTCAAAATATTTTTTCAATTTTTAACTTTTCTGTTCTTTTTCTTCTAAGTGTATTTCTTGCAGATATTTTATTGCTGATTCACTTTTAAAATCTAACCTGAAAATGTTAACCTTTAGCTCAATGAGTTTAACCCATTTACATTTATATATAGTAAAAGCTATTATATTTAGGATTTATCACATCTTATTTCATATTTTCCATTTGCACTCCTGTATTCCTTTATCCCCTTTTCTGCATTCCAGCATGCTTTTTTCTTTCTTTAATTCTAGAAATTTACCTTTAATATAAAAATACTGAATAATGTACAAGGATGTATGTTAATGTACATTCTGAATACAGTAAAAAGCCCCACCGAGATACTGCCAAGGTCACAAAAGAGAATACCAACCACTACTCAGAACACTCTTTGTGGATCTTCTATTCTCCTGGAAACAAGCAGTATCCTGCATTTTGTTTGCGTTATTTCTTGCTTTTATAGTTTTTTTTTTACCTCCTAATATGTATTCCTCCAAATATATTACTTAATCTTGCTTGATTTTGGCCTTGATATAAGTGGATTAATAGTGTATCTTCTTTAAAATACATTCTTAGAATAATAAATTTTTGAGATGTACATATGTTAATAATGAAATCTGCAATTTATTTTCCATTGCTTTATATTCCATTGCATGGCTACATTGCACTGTTGATGGACATTGGATTTTTCCTAGGAAGAATAACATTGTCATAATTTTTTTATATGTCTTCTGCTGCATATGCTTAAAGGTTTTCCAAGGGTGGATGCCTGGCAATGGGTTGTAGATCGTGTGCCTATTTGACTTCACTTTGGGCTGGTCAGTGCCAAAGTATTTTCTGAGTAATCACACCAGTGCACGTCCCACCAGAAGCAGACAGCTCCTAGATCATGCAGCTTCTCACCCTGAGAAACACTTGAGATCTTCATAATTTGAAATTTGGTTCAGATCTTCACCATTATTTCTTCAATTTTTTCAGTACTGAGGATTAAACCCAGAGACTTCACAATGAGCTACATCCCTTGGCCACTATTATTATTATTATTATATTTAATTTTTAGAATTTTGAGACAGGGTCTTACTAAATCAGTAAGTTGCCCAGGCTGGGCTCAGACTCGGTGTCATCCTCCCTGAGCTCCAGGACGTTAGGTTCACAGGCCTGCGCCTCCGTCTCCTCATTCCCCTTTACAGTTAGTGACCACTTCCTTTACATGTTGCTTGGCTTTAAAAAAATTAATGTTTTCTATATTCTGTTCCTCTCTGAACAAGTTATTCAATTGAGTCTTCACAATTCTTTATTTTTCAGACATAATAGCCATAGAAACTATTCTGTATTTTTATTCTTTGTTTCTATTACCATAGTCTCATGTATAATATTTCCATTTGGTTCTTTGTCATTTATCATTTTCCTTTCATGGTGCTTATTCTTCTCTTATATCCTTAAGTCTTTCTATCAAGCATCCTCGACATTCTTGGTTTGCCTGCTCTGCTTATCTCATGTTAGATGATGGATGTATTTTAAGTGGTCACACCCTCGCATCTTTAGGCTGGTGGGTTATTTGGGCCTACAGTAGTGTCCAGGGCCTTTGGGGTGGTTGACAGCGCTTTTCCTGCAGCTGAGGAGGAGGCAGAAAGCAGCTCTGGGTGAAGTTATGTGGACACTGTGGAACGAGTCCTGTTCCTGCCAGTGGCCCCGCTCCTCAAGTCCTTGGAACACGGACTTTTGGGATGGAAAGATGGAGAGCAAATTCCAAAGGGAAGCTTCTCAATCCACTCATTTCTCTCATTCTTCATGCCAGCAACACTTTGGCTCTGTGGTGACATTAACGTGAGGATGGAACTGTTGCGGGTGGGACCCAGCAAGCTTTTCTTCCTGGAGCTTTCTGTGTAATTCTAAGGAGTCTGAAGTACCCAGATCCTTTGGGTTTCTCATGTCTGTGGGGTGACCTTTTTGGGGCTGGAAGACAATAATCTGAAGTAGTTTGCTGTGTTCGTGGAACTGGAAATCTCTCTCAGTGTTTCTGTTTTTGAATAGTTCCTTGTTTCTCTTTCATGAGTATATGTTCTCTTGCCTTTTTTTTTTTTTTTTGTACTAGGGATTGAGCCTAGGACTTTTACATTGAGCTACATCCCCAGATCTTTGTATGTTTTTAATGTTGAGACAAGGCCTCACTAAGCCATTCAGTTGCCCAGACTGGACTTAAACTTGTGATCTTCCTGCCTCAGCCTCCTGTAATGCTGAGATTGCAGGCATGCATCATCTTGCCTGGATTCTCTCGCTCTTTTGAAGAGATGAATTATAGATTAATTTCCTTTTAAAAGTTTTCTCTTCTTCCCTACATTGCAGTCACTTATTATGCATATCTAATTTCCGTTTTCTTTGCTTTTGTTTTGGTTTTTTTCTTTCACGGGGGCGGATTCCCGCATGTGTCCTGTAGTCCTTGATTGCTAGCTCATCATTCAAGTGAGGCTGCTGCTGCGTCCCCCTGTACGGGGATTCTTGAATGGTGTTCTGAATGTGGGAAGACTGGGCCAGGACACAACCATTTCCTTTGGGGGGCCCCTGTGAACCCCTGATGTCACCGGGTGTATTTTCTTGCCTGTTAGTTTCTATGCCTGTCAGTTTCTCAGGGTAGAAGGAGAATCCTTCAATATCTCATCTAGGCAACTTGGCTGCTGTCATAGATTTGTTTTAGATTGATTTAAACCTTTGAAACCCACTCAAATCCCACCACCTTTGGCTTGGTTTAAACTCTCCCACTGTGTGCCATTGGGTTTTACTTCTCCTCATCTCACAAAACCCCAAACTCAGCACATCTTACAGCTGCTTCCCACACTGACTTTAACGGACAACAGACCATCGTGCAAATAATCTTCACCTCTGTCCGTGTTTAGCTCACTCACAAGCCCCCTTGGGAGAGCCGAAAGCGTGATGCCCACAGACCTTAATAAAGGTGCCCTCCCACGGGGCCATTCATTTCCTCCCTGGTTGAGCTCCCTGCTGCCCCCGACTTCTGGTTGCCTTCCCTTGCACATGCTGAACCTTGCTAGGACCTGTGATAACTTTGTTCTGATTCATTCATTTTTGCTTCATCTCTCCATTGCGTCTCACCCTCCGCCCTCCTCCCTCACACAAAAGCACTTGTCTTCCTAGCTCTCCGACGCAGTGGCCCTTGGCTATGGCCAATCTCAGGAGAAAGCTCAGAACCAAGTTAGAAGGGAACATAGCAACAGAAGTCAGGACAGCTAGCCGAGTGTGACGGCACCTGCCCATTATCCCAGGACTCTGGGAGGCTGAGGCAGGAGATTTGTAAATTTGAGCCAGCCTGGGCAATTTAGTAACTTACTGAGATTCTGTCTCAAAAATAATAAAGCTAAATAAAAAGAACTGGGGATATGGCTCAGGGCCAAGATCCTGGGTTTAGCTCCCAGTACTGAAAAAAAAATTCTAGCAGCTGGTTTTGGGAGCTATAACTGTTCCGGCTACCAATTTCACACACACACACACACACACACACACACACACACACACACCCCACCCCTACCACAATTGGTTCACCAGGTTTTCACAACTGCCCTCGCCCTTGATGTCAGAGCCCACGCAGCCCCGTCTCTCTGCAGAACCGTAGCTCTCAGACGTGGGCCTGCCTTGAAACCACCGGGAGGGCTGCAGACTTCAGCTTGCTGAGCCCACCCCAAGTTTCCGACTCAGTCGGCCTGGCTGTGGCCTGAGCATCTGTATTTCCAGCAGGTCCCCTGGGGTGGGGATGCTGCGGACCCCGGGGGTACACTTTGAGGACTATGCGTCGGAATGGCCCTTCAGGCTCCCGATGCAGCAAAGAGAGGGCCCGCTGGCCACCTGGGAGGAGAGGACGTCTGTGGTCCTGATCAGTCCTTTTCATGTTTAGCCCTGCCCGTGTCCCTGCTTGAGGGATATTTGGTTTCCAGTTCCTGGGCTCTCGGAGGCCACACTCTGAGGAGGCCTGGTTCGCGAGGCTGCCCGTGGCTGACACTGTAGGGTTCAGCTTTCTCTGGTCTTACATCGTTCAGGAACCTGTTTATTTCCTTGCTTCCAAACTTTTGTTGGTATTTCTTGTCAGCTGATCACTCTTCTCCACATCTCTACGTGGGCTGGCTGAGTTTTTGTTCTGCTTTGTTTTGGCTGTCATTTAGTGTCAGAAAGAAATGCATCTACTCCGTCAGTCCCCCCCCTCCCCATCTAGCTTACTTTTAAACCACCCTCATCTCTCTTCTGGTAACGAATGTCTCCGAAAACGATGACTGAGTGCATTTCGATGCACAGCCAGGCGCAGTCGTGAGGGACGATGGGAGATATTGCTCCACCTCGCTGAAATGAATTTCCTTCTTGTTGCTCCTATAAAATCTCCTGAAGTTTTAAGCATAGATGCTGAATTTTCACGGTAAGCAAATTTTAGGGTGTAATTAAAGTTACAGTCTGACTGGCAGGCCTTGAGATAAATTTCACTGTCTCAGAGACAAAATGAGATGGGACCTTGAATTAAAGGAATGAAACACAGTAGTACCTCGGTTCATGAATTTGATTCTTTCCACGATTCTCGCTGAAAACCAAGTCCATTGTCTGGTTCGATTTGCAACCAGAATTGTGGAGAAAATTGTGTTCGTGAACCAAGGTATCACTGCAGTTCCCAAAGAAGTAGTATACGAGGTCACAACAGGGCTTGACTCAGAAAGGCAAAGATGGACAAAGACAGAACCAAAACGTGGTAGTGTGAGTGGTTGTATACTAGTTAAAATAGCGGAAGACTTTGGAACAGGATTTTGATTACAGGTAATCAGGCTTTAAACTGATTGCTGTCATTTTGTTGTCTGTTTATTTGCTTCAAAGAAGACTCTTCTATAACCAGAATTATCTGTCAAATTTAGGACTAGGACATAAACCAAAGAACAGTTTAAAAACGTGCTCATGAATAGTGGACATTTCCATGCAAATCAATTATCTCTTTCATTAAGTCATTTCATAGTCAAAATTGATAAAATGAACAATATTTTTCATAATGTGGAAATAGTCAAGATTCTGGGGCATAGAAGTGGCTAAAATAATCATGATCCTGTCTGCTATTTTACCCCAAGCCTAGACAGAACATTGCTTCAGCACATTATTTACTAGGGTTTCTATAACAAAATAGCAGACTCACAGTACAAAATTTGTTACATCATAGTCCTGCAGCGTGGACAGCCAGGATCCAGGTGTTCCTAGGTCTGATTTCTCCTAAAGCTGGTCACTGGCTTGGACACAGTGACCTTGTCTCTGAGTCCTGTGGTCTCTCTCCACGTACACGCTTCCCTGCTATCTCCTGTGTGTGCAGATTCCCTTTGTTTGTGTAGATATCCATCAGAATGGATCGGGGCGCACATAACAGACTCATTCCTACTTAATCACATCTTTAAATCCTTAGCTCCAAATACAGCCACCTTCTGAGTTCACAGGAGCATCAACGTAAATTGGAGGGGAACAAAACCAGCCCATAGCACACATTTTGTTTTAGTGATAAAATCTGACAAATCGCACTGCTTCGAAGGAGACCTGCCTTCTCCCTCCACTGGAACAAAGATCAACCTCAGGGAACCCAGGACTTGCTAGTAGAGGGTTGGAGCCCTCCAGTTGAATACTCAGCAGGTGGAGCCAGCAAACAGTTACTGAATTGGGTTTTGTGATTTCACCAGAACCCATTTCTGGATCGTTACCTTCTCCTTCCTCCTCTCGGCACACTTCTTGAGAGAAACTGCCCCTCAGAGTCTTCCCCGTTCTTCCTTTGATGTCAACAATGACCTCTGGGTGTTGTGCGGCTTTATTGTGGCTGTCGATTCTTCATTCTCTGCCATGTTTTCAGTCAAACACCTGAGTTGTTCACTTGCCTTTCCACCTCTTTCCCTCCCTGTCTCTCCCTGCTTGCTCCTCCCCCCTTCAGGAAAACCAAGGGAAATTGACAAGCAGCAGGACAGGGGAAATTGAGCTATATTATTTCTCCTCCGGGAACCTCACTTTGCTGCCTTTATCTGAAAGCTATCATTTTCTACATCTCTTGGCAAGAGTTCTCATCGACCAGTGACCCCTAAATGCCTATGCTGATCAATAGCCACAGTTTCTTATTGACATGCCCATTGACAGCTCTTACTCACACAGGAACCAGGGCCGGCAGCCAATCGCAGTCGGTTCAGGCTGCCTGAGAGGCAGAGAAGGCCCGCGCTGATATTGACACTATAAATGGAGACGGTTTACTTAGCACTCAGGGAAGATGCATTTGTTAAGGAGAGCGATAGATCTCATTACTATTTAAGGGCCAAGGCTCTTCTGGCAGCCCACGGGGCTTGCTTATATCAAGCCTTTCCCCTTACAGAGACTGGTCAAATAAACCCAGAGTGATTTGCCCCTCGCCCCTTACAGAAAGAGAAATAGGATGGAATTGAATGCAAGCAAGGGGTACACGCAGAATCGGATGATGAGGGGCCTTGACGGATGCCTGATGTTATTTGGGCCCTTGCTTAGCAGGGTCTCGGTTTCCAGACACTGATGAGGGTCATTTTATCTGGCTGAGGTTTGGTTCCTGTGTTTTCCATGAGCAAGAGCAAAACCAAGAATCACAGAATCTCTGTGCAAGGAGAGAGTTCAGGATTCATCAACCCAATGTTCTATTGAATGCGTGAATCCCTACATCAATATTCCTGGAATTTGCCTCTCTTGAATTTTTTTTTTCTTGTACCTGGGATCAAACTCATGACCTCACACTTGCCAGGCTGGCGCTGTGTCACTGAGCTATATCCCCAGCTTGAATTTGTTTAGTTCATGTAACAAAGACCTCACTACATAATTTTTTTTTTTGTGGATACTGGGAATCGAACTCAGGACCTCACGCTTGCCAGGCAGGCGCTGTGCCACTGAGCTATATCCCCCTGGCTCCTTACTACATAATCTGATCAAAAACTATGGTGAGTGTTTAAGTAAAAAATAAATTATTACAATAAAGACACATTGCCATTGATTCCCCTCAAAATACCCCCACTCACTTTTTTTCCCCCCGGTCCCGGGAATTGAACTCGAGACTTTGTGCTCGCCAGGCAAAGGCTGACACTGCAAAGCTCCATCTCCCCCCCCCACTTTGAATACCCTCGTTCCGCTGCTCTGGAGGTCATCGTTTGTGAGTGTCTTGAGTTGTGTTGTTGTGGCTGACTTGAAATCCTGAACTGATTCAAAACATCTACCTTTCATGGTTATTTTGATTTTGGGGAATAGTCAAAAATTGCATGAGAGGCCGATGTACCAGATGTGGTGAATTAGGTGGGTGAGGACACACCTTAATATTTTTTAGAAGCTTGCCTTTCTTTTGTATGGCACTTGGCAGTAGCATTCATTATATTTTTGATCATATGTCATGAAAACACTCACAGAAGAGGACCTCCAGAACTGCTTCAGAAAGTGGCAAGATCAAGATGCAATATGTACGTGCCAATACTCCATGGAGAAAACGTTTATTATGTAACATATACTAATTAAACATATTCTAATTAAAAGCAAGTGTCAAGTATGATAGGATAAGTGTGCTTGAAGAGAGGATTATCTTTTACTATATAGAGAGGATTATCGTTTACTATAACAAATAAAATCTTTATTTTATTTAAAATTTTGTTCTAATAAAAATTTTAAACTTTCACTGTACATTTCATTCACATGTTGTAGCCAAGAAATGAACTGCTGTTGGTAACTGCAGTAGTTGGAAAGATATGTATTCTCTAGGGCTGAGATTCACCTACTTACAGCTTCTACTTATTCTTAGATTGATTTTCTGTAACCCCCTGCATGTACTGAAACACTAGTTTGGCATTTGGCATTCTTCAATCATTATCCTGTGAACAACTCCTGACAAAGACGCCTTTCCACCTCCACCTCTGTCTGCATTTCACTGATGGGAAAATGAAAACTAAGTGAATTTCCATACTGTGCTCAAGGACACAGAGCTGGGATAAGTGTATACCTGAGTTCCTATTTCTATCTGCAACAATGTCCTATCTTCTTTTGTAACACAGTAACTTTGGTCTGATTTTTCTTCTCACAATCTCCCTGAAGAGTAGAACTCATCTCCAAAGAGACAGATGCCTTTCCACTATTGTGGTTATTCTGATTCTCAAAAGGTAGTTTTATCTCCCTCCTTGACTTGCCCTTGAATCTCAGTTTTCAAATTCTCTCAACAGAGAAAACTTTGGAACTTCAGCTCCTTCATATCCCTAGGTGTGACTGTTGAGCTTGATTGTGCCAACTTGATTGGCTTGGGAGATGCCCGGGGAATTGCTAATGGACCCTTTTGAGTGTGTCTGGGTGGGTCATGCATGACCTTGCAGACTAAATCTGATCCCTCATCCCTTCCTCTCTGTTGCTCTTCCCCTGATCTGCTTTCTGGCAACCATGAGCAAAGCATCTTACCTGTGCCTCGCCCTTCCACAATGATGTCTCTGCCTTGGGGCCAGCCAACCACGGACTGAATCCCCTGAAACTACAAGCCAAATTAAGCCTCCCCTCGTTTAGATTGATGTGTTGAACACTGTGTTTCAGTGATGGGAAATTTGAGTAATATGCTAGGCAACACTGCCATTCCGCCCAAGCTCCTTCAAAATACACTGAGATCATGCTTTATCCATTCTCCCCCTTTCTAGTTTCTTGGCCATAAGAGAAAGTAGATAGAGTCTGCTGTCTCATCCTGTTTGTGATGTGTGCTGGGAGGCAGACGTATGAGGGAGCTGGAGGTAGCCTGTGGGAATGAAAGCCATCTGCACCACTTCCCTTAAGACAACAGTCTAAACAAAGGCAGAATGGAGCCATATCTGGGTCAGTCAAAGTCACTTCTAAGCCCTAGGAGCTGAAGGCTGACATTTATGTTGGGAATGGGGTGGGATGCAGTCTGGGAAGCATGCAGGGGGATTGAGGCGAGCATCACGCATCATAGTGCAACATGGTACCGGCTGTGCTACTCAGAAATGGGGCCAGGAGGACAGCACAGAGTCTAGCCCAGCTGCTCGGCTGGACATTGGATATCACTGAGAGAGGGGAGAAAAGCCTTAGATGTCAATAGTCTGTCCATAGAAGAGGACCATGGAGAATCCAGAGGTTTAGAAAGGAGCTACCAACAAGTCTATCTGGACACAGAGTGAAAGTAGCTTTTATGAGCCTCACTGGAGCAATTGAGAGGCAGTGAGTGGGACCAGAAATAATGAACAAAAGTGTCAGAGAAGCAGATTTCTGAGGTTAAATTATTCCCAGGTGAGGCCTCACAGAAGCTATCAATGGGCTGTGGCAGCACCATTTTCAAAGCTAGCAAACTTGGGTTTAAATTCCGGTTCTGAATGTGTGGCTGCACTGATGGATTGCCTTCTAAAGCAACTCTAAATGAAGGGTGCAGATGACTTGGCTACATTTTAGGAAGTTGTGAAGGAGCTGGGCGAGGGCAAAGTTCCATCATCGCCACCGTCCACCGTAATGATTCTAGCACTGACAATGCAGCTGGCTAAACGGTGCTGCCACTCTGCAGCCTTGCGACTGACCAAACGTCTGGCCATGGGGTGATGTCAGCCTCCTTCCTTCTCCACGTTCTCCACGGCTTTCGAGGTTCAGCAGTGTGGCCCACATGCCTCTATATTCAGCGCCTCATTTGCTGTGATTAAATCTCTTTAAGCCAGTTCCTTGGCCCTGAACTTGCCAAGTGCTCCCAAACTTTATGCATTTTTTCCTGCTATTTTCTCTTCACAATAAGCTCCTCTTTTTTTTTTTTTGCCTATTAAATTCTTGATCATTAGCTGCAATTTTGCCCTAAAAGCTTTTCTGATTTCTCTCATCATAATAAACTCTGCTTTTGTGCTCTAACCCTAGAGCATTTAATTCACCCTGTTGAATATTGTGTTAAATGTTTGCGCATATCTTTACTAATTCACTGGTCATTTTATCTCCAGGGGCTCCAACGGAGTGCCTTGCGCTTGATATATATCCATTATTAGGAATCGAGGGTTTGGTTTTGGTGCTGGCTGACTGCCAGTCGGTATCCTGGAGCTCTGTTTGTAAGAGAAGAGGCCGGAGCTGGCAGCATTCATATTCTCCTTGTCCTTGGGAGCACTCAGCCAGCCCAAGTTTTCAGCCTCCCTGGTGATTATAAATGAGTCATTAGGATGTGAGCAGAAGTGATGAGTGCCTGCCCCTGAAATCTCCTCTCTCCTCACGTGAGGGCAGAATTTTGTTGGTTCTGTCTTGCATGACCTAAGGAACTAGAAATAACCTCAGGCAGACCCACCTAGAGAACACCAGTTCTGAGCAAAATAGCAGAGGTTCAAGACAGAAACCACCTGACCTTTGCAGGGACTTCTGCCATCTTCCCATTGCTCTGACTAATGCCAGGAATAAACACAGCCTACTGTGCAGAGCATTAGAGAGTGGCTGTAAGAAGCAGCTAGCCTTCCTGGGCCTGCGGACCACTCCCACTCGCGGTGGTTTTGTGTGGACCGCATGAGGAACCAAAAGGCATCAACGAGTATAGGTCTCATTTAGGAGGGGCTGCAGTTAAACTCAGGGTGCTTCTTGTTCATCTGGAGGGCAACCCAGCTTCATTCCAACCTTTTGCATGCACTTCTTTGAACCTTTTGTTTCCTATGTAACATTTCTCACTTTTTTCTGCCAG
>RJWM01009214.1:0-52151 GCA_004363535.1 Dasyprocta punctata
TTTCTGCATCTATTGAGATGATCATGTGGTTCTTGTCCTTGGCCCTGTTGATATGGTGTATTACATGTATTGATTTGCATATGTTGAACCATCCCTGCATTCCTGGGATGAATCCCACTTGATCATGGTGTATAATCTTTCTGATAACTTGCTGTATTCTATTTGCCAGTATTTTATTGAGGATTTTTGCATCTATGTTTATTAGGGAGACTGGCCTGTAGTCTTCTTTTTTGGTTGGGTCTTTCTCTGGTTTTGGTATTAGGGTAATACTTGTTTCCAGGAATGAGTTAGGGAGACTTGCTTCCCTTTCAATTTCATTGAAGAGTTTCAGGAGTGTTGGCATTAACTCTTTCCTAAATTTCTTGTAGAATTCAGCGGTGAATCCATCAGGGCCCAGGCTTTTCTTTATTGGTAGGGTCCTAATTACATTTTCAATTTCATTAGCTGAAATTGGGTTATTCAGCAGCTTTGCATCTTCTTGACTCAGCTTTGGTAATTCATAGGTTTCTAGGAATCTGTCCATTTCTTCTGTGTTATCGAATCTGTGTGAGTAAAGGTTTTCGAAGTAGGTGTTGATGATCTGTATTTCCACCAGGTCTGTAGTGATTTCACCCTTTTCATTTCTTATTGCATGAATCTGAGTTTTTTCTTTCCTCTTCTTGATAAGGTTGGCTAGGGGTTTATCAATTTTATTTACTCTTTCAAAGAACTAACTCTTCGATTCATTAATTCTTTGTATTGTTTTCTTAGTTTCAATTGCATTAATTTCTGCTCTAATCTTAATAATTTCCTCCCTTCTTTGGGCTTTGGACTTGACTTGCTCTTCTTTTTCTAGAAGTTTGAGGTGCAGCATTAGGTTGTTTATGTGTGTTCTTTCCGTTTTTCTTATATGAGAGTTTAGTGCTATAAATTTTCCTCTGAGGACTGCTTTCATTTATCCCACAGGTTCCGGTAATTTGTATTTGCATTTTCATTCAATTTTAGATATTGTTTAATTTCTTCTTTAACTTCTCATTTATATTGTTTTTTGGCATAAATTATTTGATGCCATCCAAGCTCTATTTTGGTTTGGCCATGGACACCAGATGTTAGAAGCTGACACAGAATAAATAAGGGTGGAAGGAGTGAAAGTGTTGAAAGGATAATTAATGGTGTTCATCATGCTCATCTTCTTTGGTTTTCTGAGACAGTCTTGCTGTGTGGTTCAGGCTGAACTTGAGCTCACAGTGATCTTCTGCTTCAGCCTTCTGAGGGTTGGGATTACAGGTGTGCAACACCACGCCCAGCTTCATCATTTTCATTTTGGAAGTAAAAGTACAAATCTTTCTTACACTCGTATGCCCACTTCCAGAGAACAATATATGCTTGAAAGTGTAGATATATAGAAATAGGGAATAGAGAAGCTAGAGAACATGATATATTTATTAATATGTACTATTTTTCCATCAGGAAGGCAGAGTTCTGCAGGGAAGGAGCACTCCCAGAGACTCTAATATTGGTAAGAGGGGGGAAAATGTGTCAAAAGTCAACTTAATCTGTGCAGAGACCAGCAGATTTCTGGTTTTCTGTGCATCATACCATGTTACTTTGTTTTTTCCAGACATTGATTCAAGGCATACATATATGTATTAAAAGTTTTCAAATAATATTTTTGTTATTAAACTGACAAAGGGAAAATAAAAAGTTAAACAACAGAAAGCCAATGGAAACCTCTGGTCAGGAATGTAAAGATGGCTCCTAAGAGTGACTTCAATTCTTTAAATTGCCACAAGATGGCAGTATAAGTCAGGTCTGAAAGGAACATTTCTGTGTCTAGGTATATATATGTACATGTGCATGTGCGTGGATAACTGTTTTTTCCCAGTACTGAAAAATTGAACCCAGAGCCTTTGCACTTAGCTATATCCAAGTCTTTTTATTTTTTATTTTGAGATAGAGTCTCACGAAATTGCTCAGGCAGGTTATTTGTAATCCTCCTGCCTCAGCCTCCTTCAGTACTAAGATTACAAACATGTCTTAAACATGAAAATATTTCAGTGAAGAAATATCTTGGTCTCAACCACTTACTTTCTCCTGCTTATATTCCTTTGGAACTATAATTGTGGCTATTATTTTCAAGGGCATGAGCCAGTCCCCAGAGAATACCTATCTGAGAGGTCTTTTGTTTTCTTGGTTTTTTGTTTGTTTTTTGTGTGATACTGGGGAATACCTATCAGAAAATGTTTTGTTGTTATTTTGTTTAGTTTAGTTTAGTTTTTTGTTTGTTTGTTTTGGTTTGGTTAGTTTTGTTTGTGGCACTGGAGATTGAACCTTGGGCCTTCACACTGGACTACATCCCCAGCCCTTTTTATTTTTTGTTTTGAAGCAGGGTCTTGCTAAATTGCCTAAGGTGGGCTCAGCCTTGCATTCCTTTTACCTCAGTCTTCCAGACTGCTGGAATTACAGGCATGCACACTGTGCCCTGCCAGAAAATATATTCTTTTTTTTTTTTAATATATTCTTTCACAACAGAAAAATTTGAAATTTTCAAATCTCATTTCAAAAATTCACCAAATAGCCTCTAGTTCTTGCACATGCACTTTGAAAAATGTAGATATTCTCTATTTCTATCATGTTGGTAGTACTCTTTTCTTCATTTCTAATTTTATTAACTGGGATCTCTTTTGTTTGTTTTTTATTTTTATTTATGTATACATTTATTTTTATTGGGGTCTTTTTTTTTTCTTGGTCATTCATGTCAAAGAACCAACTTTTGCTTTTCTCTATTGTTTTCATTTACTTGTGCTTTAATCTTATTTCCTTCCTTTTGACTGTCCTGGATTTAGTTCTTTTTCTGGTTTCTTAAGGTGGAAGATTAGAGATTTTTTAACATAGATATTTGTAGTCATAAATTTTTTATGTATTTTACTAGCACTTACTAATTTTATAAAATATTGGGTTTAAATTTTTTATTTTCATACATGCATGTAACATTTTGATGGTATCCAGTCCACACTGCCTTTCCCTGCATCCTCTCCCCAGTCCTCCTTATTCCCTTCCTCTCATCTAATAATTTTCTCCCTTCTAAGCCAGGCATGGTGGCATATACATTATAAATCCAACAGGCTGCAAGGGTGAGGTTGGAAGATCACAACTTTGAGCCCAGTCTAGACAATTTAGTGACTTAACAAAACCCTACATCAGAATAAAAAATCTGAAAAGTGCTAGGGATATAACAGTGCAAGGCCCTGGATTCAATCCCCAGTACTCTTAGAAAGAAAAAGAAAAAAAAAGTCCTTTATTTTGAGATGTCTCTTATTATGGAAAACGTGGTACTTGTCTTTCTGAGCCTGGTTTATTTCATTTAATATGATTATGTCCATTTCATTCAGTTTCCTGAAAATGACATAATTTTGTCCTTCTTTGTGGCTATATAATACTTTTTCATATATGTGTGTGTACATTCATCTATCTGTTAATGGGCACCTAGGGTTTGGTTTTGTTTCTATACCAGGGATTAAACTCATGACCTCATGCTTGCCAGGCAGGTGCTTGTGCCTCTGAGCTATATCCCCAGCACATCTAGGTTGGTTCTGTATCTTGGCAATTGTGAACTGTACCACAATAAGCATAGGTATGCAAGTATCCCTATATTATGTCGGGTTTAATCTGCTTGAGTATATACCAAGGAATTGCATAGCTGGGTTATATGGTAGTTCTATTTTTATTTTTTTTAGGAATCTACTGATTTCCATAGTGATGCACTAATTTTTATTCCCACCAACAGTGTAGAAACGTTCCTCCCCATCTCTCTTGCATTTTACCAGCATTTATTTTTTGTATTGATGACAGTAATTCTGACAGAGGTGAGATGGAATTTCAGTGTAGTTTTGATTTGTATTTCCCTAATGGTTAAACATATTGAACATTTGTTCATATATTTATTGGCCATTTTATGCTTCTTCTTTTGAGAAGTGACTATTTTATTCACTTGCCCATTTATTGATTGAGCTATTTTTGGGTTCTTTTTTTATTTTGGATATTAATCCTCTGTTAGAAAGGTATCTGGAAAAGATTTTCTCCCATTCTGTAGGCCATCTCTTCTGTCTGTCAATTATTTCCTTTGCTGTGTAGAAGTCTTTTAATTTGATGTAGTCCCATTTGTTGAGTTTTGCTGTTATTTCCTGTGCTATGAGTCTTATTTAGGAAGTCTTTGTGCCTATCACTTGAAGTGTCTCCACCTTGGGTTTTTTTTTTTTTTCTATCAGTTTCAAAGTTTCAGGTCTTATATCTGAGTCTTTGACCCATTTTGAATTGGTTTTTCTATAGGATAAATGTTAAGGATCTAGTTTCAGTCTTCTACATATAGATACCCAATTTTCCCAGCACCATTTGTTAAAGAGATTTCTCCAATGTATGTGTGTGACTTCTTGACTAGAGTCAGATGGCTGTTGTGTATGTTTGTTTCTCTGTCCTCTATTCTATTTCATTGGTCTATGTGTCTGTTTTTGTATCATTACCATGCTGTTTTTGTTACTATGGCTTTTTAGTACATTTTGAAATCAAGTATTTTGATGGTTCCAGCCTTGCTCTTGTTGCTCAGGATGCTTTGGCTATCCTGAATCCTTCGTGTTTCCATATGAATTTTAGGATTTATTTTGTTCTGTGAGGAATATCATTGGAATTTTAGTGGGGATTGCACTGAACCTGTAGATACTTTCAGTAAAATGGCCATTTTAACAATATTACTTCTATTGATCCATGAACATGGGAGATCTTTCCTTCTTTCAGTGTCTTCTTCAGTTTTTTTCTTTGGTGTTCTGTAATTTTTATTGTAGATGTCTTTCACCTTTTTGTTTAGGTTGATTCCTAGTATTTATTTTTAAGCCATTGTGAATGGAGTTGTTTTCTGGATTTCTTTCTCAGCTAGTTCATTACTGATGTACAAAGAAGCCGATGATTTTTTGTTGTTGTTGTTGTTTTTTTTTTTTTTTGGTACCAGGGATCAAACTCACAACCTCACACCTGCCAAGTAGGTGCTTATGCCACTGAGCTAAATCCCTGGCCAGGAAGCCAGTGATTTTTTATGTTGATTTTTTTTTTAATCTCACCACTTTCCTGAATTTATCAGATTTTTTTCTGATGGAATCTTTAAGGTCTTCTACATAGAGGATCATATCTACAAATAAGGATAATTTGACCTCTTCTTTCCTATTTGTATTTCTTCTATTTCTTTGGCCTAATTTCTTGAGTACTAAAATTTCAGGTACTATAGTGAATAGAAGTGATGAGAGTGTCTCATTCCTGATTTTAGTCATAAATTTCTTTCTTTCTTTCTTCTTTTTTTTTTTTTTCTTTTGTCTTTTCGAGACAGGGTCTCACTATGCAGGTCAGGTTGGCCTTGAGCTCACTTTGTAGTCCAGGCTGGTCTCAAACTTGCAACAATCCTCCTGTTTCAGCCTCCCAACTTCAGCCTCCCAGCTGCTGGGATTACAGGCATGTACCACCACACCTGACTTAGTAATAAATTTCTGAAAGCACTGCATAACTCATATTCTATAAGGTTGGTATGTTATGTTTTTATTTACACTGACATCAAAGTATTTTCTAGGGTACCTTATAATTTCTTTTCTTTATTCATTGACTGGTTAGCAGTGTTTTGCTTAATATCCACATACTTGTGAATTTTTAAATTATCCTTATGTTACTGATTTTTAATTTCATTTCATTGAAATGTACCGATTAAATCAGTGATTTTAATCCTTTTAAATTTATGGCCAAGCATATTATCTATCCTAGAGAATGTTCCATGTATTAAGAAGAATATATTTTCTGCTACTGTTGAGTATTCTATAATGCCTGATGAGTTTATCTGGTATTTAGTGTTGTTTAATTGGTATGCTTCCATTTCCTTGTTGAACCCTCTACTTGTTCTAGTCATTATTGGACATGGGATATTGAAGTCTTCAACTATTATTGAATTGTCTAATTTTTTCTTCAATTCTGTCAGTTTTTAGTTCATATATTTTAGGGCCCTGCTTTTAGGTGCACATATAAATATTGTATTTGACCCTTTCGTTTATTTATTTATTTCTGGATTTTTGAGACAGGCTCTCACTAGGTAGTCCAGGATAGGCTTGAACTCACTCTGTAGCCCAGGCTGTCCTCAATCTTGCAGCAGTCTTCCTACCTCAACCTCCTGAGTGTTGGAATTACAGGCCTGCACCACCACACCTAGCTTGTTATTGTAATTTTTATTTTTATTTTTATTAGTACGTGTTTGTAATACATAATGATTACATTCATAGTAGGGAGTTGATACATGTATATAACACATCTTAATTCTTTTTATGTCTCCTTCTCCTCCCCCCATCTCTTGGCTTTTATTATATAATGCCATTTTTTGGTTTCTGGTAAAAATTTTTCATAAAGCCTATTTTGTCTGTTATCAGTATAGCCATTTCTTTTATTTGTTGTTGGCATGGAATATTTTTCCCTCCTTCTACTTTCTTCTTTCTTTGTATGTGTTTGTGTGTGTACACTAGGAATCAAATCCACGGCCTTGCACATGTTAGGGCCAAAACTCTGTCACTGAACTATAACCTTAGCTCCTCCATTGTTCTATTTTCATCCTATATATGTCTTTGAATCTAAAGTAAGTCTCTGAGAAAAAATTAGGGAAGCAGTACCGTTCATAATAGCATTTAGAAAAGTTAAATACTTAGGAATTAACCTAACCAACAAATGAAAGATGTCTTTAATGAAAACTACAGTACTTTAGGGCTGGGAATATAGCACAAGTGCCTGCCTGGCAAGCACAAGGTCCCGAGTTTGATTCCCAGGACAAAAAAACAAAAACAAAATTAAAAACTACAGTATTCAGAAAAAGGAGAACAAAGAAGACATCAGAAAATGGAAAAACACAAGGTCCCGAGTTTGATTCCCAGGACAAAAAAAACAAAAACAAAATTAAAAACTACAATATTCAGAAAAAGGAGAACAAAGAAGACATCAGAAAATGGAAAAACATGTCCTGTTCCTGGATAGGCAGAACCAAAAATGTCAAAATGTCCAAATTTCCAAAATGTATAATTGGATTTAATGCAATCCCAATTAAAATAACAACAGCATTCCTCACACAACTAGAGAAAGCAATCCTAAAATTCATATGGAATCAGAAGAGACCCAGAATAGCGAAAACAATCGTGGGCAACAAGAGCAAAGAAGAGGCATCACAATCCCAGGTTTCAATTATATTATGAAGCTACAATGATTAAAAACAGCATAGTGCTCACACAAAACCAAACATGAAGATCTATGGAACAGAATATAAAATGCAGAAACAACCCCAGACACATTCACCCATCTGATCTTTGACAAATAGGCCAAAAAACAAACATTGGAGAAAAGATATCCTCTTTAGCAAATTGTGTTAGGAAAATTGGCTACATAGATGCAGAAGACTGAATCTAGACCTGTATCTCACCATGGACTAAACTAAAAGCAAAATGGATCAAAGATCTAAATATTAAATGAGACCTGTCTCAAAAAAAATCAAATGTGGGAAATTTATTATTTATTTTTAAAAATATAAAGTAGACTATTATAAAATGTTGTCATTTCTAAGAAAATTCCAAAAAATAATAAAAGAACAGGGGGACTAAAGTAATATATTAGAAAATAACCCAACAAAGCTGGGCGTGGTGGCGCACGCCTTTAATCCCAGCACTCAGGAGGCAGAGGTAGGAGGAGCATTGTGAGTTCGAGGCCGGCTTGGGCTACAACGCTAGCGCAAGACTGGCCCCAGCTACATAGTGCGACCCTGCCTCAAAAAACTAGGACCAGGAGTTTGGCTCAGTGGTTTAAGCACCTGCTCTGGCAGGTTCGAGGTTGTAAGTTCAATCCCTGGTGCGGCAAAAAAAAAAGAAAAGAAAAGAACCCAACATAAAGAAGACAAAAGTAGAAAAAGTGAGGACTAAAAATGTAGAGACAAGCCCAGAATGGTCATGCAAGCCTGTAATCAATCCCAGTACTCTTAAGAGGCTGAGGCAGGAGGATAATGAATTTAAAGCCAGCCAGATCTACATATTTCAAGGCCAACCTAGGGCATAGAAAGACTCAATTAAAAAACAAAACAGGGCTGGGAATTTAGCTCAGTGGTGCAGTGCCTGCGTGGTTATGTGCAAGGTCCTGAGTTCAATTCCCCATACCAAAACAAAACAAAACAAAAAAACAATAAAATAACAATGAAAATGCTTCAGACATATGGAAAACAAATAGCTAAATGACAGAAGTTCTTCTTTTATCAGTAATTACATTATATATAAATGGATTAAACTCTCCAATTAAAAGCAGGTGGATTTTTTAAAAAACAGGTTCAGGGCCAGGAGTTTGGCTCAGTGCCTTAAGCGCCTGCCCTGGTAGGTGCGAGGTTGTGAGTTCAATCCCCGGTGCCGCAAAAAAAAAAAAAAAAAAAAAAAAACAGGTTCAACTATATACTATCTATAAGAGAATCTATTTTTTTCCACTGTGCCAAGTGTTTATTTGTGTGCTGAGGACTGAACCCAGAGTTCTATTTTTATTACTACATGTTTGAAGTACATAGTGGTCACATTAATTGTGGAGAGTTGGTTCATGTACATAACACACCTAATTCTTTTTTATATCCATTTTGCCTCTCCTCACTCTCATCTCCCTCCATCTCTTGGTCCCCTTCCCAACTGCAAAAGATCTATCTCCTTGTTTTTCATTATTTACTTTTTATTTTGCTTTCTGTTTATGCTTTGGGTTCCCATATAGGAGAAACCATACAATATTTATTCTTCTATGTCTTATTTATTTTCCTTAACATAGTGGTCTCAAGGTGCATTCATTTTCCTACAAATGTATCTTAGTAACATAGTAGTACTCCATTGTGCAGAAATACCACATTTTTTCTTTCCATTTATCTATTGATGGACGTACAGCCCACTTCTAAGATTTAGCTATTATGAATTGTGCTGCTATAAATATGGGAATGCCTGTATCACTGAAATATGATGACATTACATTTTTCAGGAATATACCCAGAAGGGGAATAGCCAGATTGAATGTAATTTGTTTTTACTTTTTTTGAGTACTGCTTCATACTGATTTCCATAGTGGTTACATTAGTTTATATTCCCACTAACAATGTAGAAGGGTTCCTTATTTCCTGTAGCCTCATCAGCATTTGTTATTTGATTTCTTGATGATAGCCATTCTTTCTGGAGTAAGATAGAATATCAAGGTTGTTTTAATTTGCATTTCTGTAGTGATCAGAGATGTTGAAAATTTTTTCATGTATTGGCCATTTGTATTTCTTCTTTGAGAAGTGGCTATTCATTTCAGTTACCCATTTTTTGAATGGGTTTTTTATTTGTGGGGGTGTGGGTGTAGGTGTTGAATTTTTGTTCTTTATATATTCTAGATACTAATTCCCATTTGTCTCATCACTCTCAGATGTTTCATCACTGTTGGTTGTTTTCTTTGCTGTACAGAAGCTTATTAATTTGATATAATCTCATTTGTGATTCTTGATGTTACTTTTTGTGCTGTTTGGGTTCTGTTCAGAAAGTACTTGCCTATGTCCATGACATCAAGAGTGTTACCTGTTTTATCTCCCAGCAGGCCTTGAACTCATGGCAATCCTCCTGACCTCAGCCTCCAGTGTACTAGGATTACAGGCACCACACACCTGGCCTTCCCACACTTAATTTCAATAGGACACAAATATTTTGCTCCTATGTAGTTCATTTTTTTCCCCTCATGCCATTGTGCAGTTAGCATACAAACTATGGCTTTATAAGTTGTGTGCTTATTAATATATGTTGAGGAGCCGGGCGTGGTGGCGCACGCCTTTAATCCCAGCACTCGGGAGGCTGAGGTAGGTGGAGCATTGTGAGTTCGAGGCCGGCTTGGGCTACAACGCGAGCGCAAGGCCAGCCTGAGCTACATAGTGCGACCCTGCCTCAAAAAATCAGGGCTGGGGAGTTTAGCTCAGCGGCTTAAGCGCCTGCCCTGGCAAGCGTGAGGTTGTGAGTTCAATCCCCAGTGCCGCAAAAAAAAAAATAAATAAAAAAAAATAAATAAATAAATATATATATATATATGTTGAGGGTTTTTTGTTATGTTTTCTGGTACTGAGGCTTGAACCAAGGCCTTTACATTGACCTACATCCATAATCCTTTTAATTTTTTATTTCAAAACAAGATCTCACTATGTTTCTGAGTTGACCAGATTGTACTTGAACTTGAAATCCTTCTGCCTCAGCTTCCCATACTCCCAGAATTACAGATGCATGCCCCTGCACCCAGTTTAATTTTTAGAGAATAGTATTATGGAATATAAATTTTTGACTGATAGTCTTTCAAAAAATTGAGTATGTTTTCCCACTGTGTTTTAACCTCCATAGTGACTAAGAGTTGGCTTCTTTCTTGCTGCTTTTAAGATTTTTTTTCTTTGAAAAGTAAAGTGTTGGATACCCTGCTTCCGTTCTTAAAAAGACTTTCCAACACCATTTTACTTTTTCTTTTCTTCTCACTGTTTAATTTTTTCCAGTCTGGCTTCCCACTTTAAGCCTCAGTGACACTTTTCAGTTCTCTCCTACTGGACCTCCAGAAGTTTTCTACAATGTTGATCATTTTTACCTTCTTAAAATTCTTTTTTTCCTTTCCTTACTGTAAACTCTAGATTTTCCTTTGACTTCTCTGAATTCTTCCTCACAGTATCCTTTGCTGCTTTGTTTTCTCCTCCAGTATGAACAGTATCTCTCAAACGTTTGACACCTTGGGCTACTTAGTGCGAGTCTTCCAGGCCCAGGATATAGATTTTAAGGAATTTTTTTTTTTTTTTTTTTTTTTTTTTTTTTTGCTGTACCAGGGATCGAACTCACAACCTCGCACCTGACAGACAGGCGCTTAAGCCACTGGGCCAAACTCTCAGCCCTAGTTTTTTGAGGCAGGGTCGCACTTTGTAGCTCAAGCCGTCCTTGCACTCGTATTATAGCCCAAGCCAGGCCTTGAACTCACAATGCCCCGCCTACCTCAGCCTCCTGAGTGCTGGGATTAAAGGCATGTGCCACCACGCCCGGCTTCAAGGATATTTGTAATAATGATGAATATCTTTTTCATGTAATGAGATGCTTTGACATGTGAGACTCTGACCCTGAGTTCTTTTTTGCTCACTTTGGTTGACTAGGTCTCTATCATCCTGTAGGACTTATTTCCACAGAAAGGCCTCCCTATTACTTTTTGATAGTACCCTGATTTTTCCATTTTCTCCTCATACTAACCAATTATTAAATGAATTTAAAATGCCTTGTGCCTGCTATATCAATATGTAGAGTTTTATGTTATATCAATTCATTTAATCTTCACAGTAACACTATGTACATTCCAGGGGTGGGGGAGTCGGGGCAGCTACCATAAACCCCATTTTACAGACGAGAAAAAAAGAAAAAAAAGATTTTGTCTTTATCTTCCAAAAGTTTGATTATGATATGCTGTAACTTTAAATTTATCCTATTTGGAGAGTGTAGAGATTCTTGATATGTATAGATAATATTTCATCTAATTTGTGAAATTTGGGGCCATTACCTCTTTTAAGTATCCTTCTGCCCTATGCTTCTTTCCATGGCTTCAGGAATTGCACGTTGTACATATATTGGTGTCCCACTGATGTCTTTTTCATTTCTTTTCGTTCTTTCTCTTATGCAAAATAATCTCAGTTGACTTACAAATTTGCAGATTCTCTTTCTGCTTAATCATATCTGCCCCTCTAGCAAAGTTCTTATTATACTTATAAAATTCTTACTAAACTTGTTTTGCACTACTGAGGACTGAACCCAGGGCTTTCACACTAAACCACATCCTCCAGGCCGGGCATGGTGCAGCATGCCTATAATTGGGAGGCTGAGGCAGGAGGATCACTGCAAGTTTGAGGCCAGTCTGGGCTACACTATGAATTCAAGGTCAGCCTGAACTACATAGGGAAACCCTATCTCAAAAATAAATAAATAAATAACATCCCCAGTACTTTTTTTTATTTTTTATTTTAAGTCACTAAATTGTCTCAGCTGAGTTCAGGCTTCCAGTCCTCCTGCCTCAGCCTCCCAGAGTACTAGGGTTACAGGTGTGTGCCACCACACCCAGCTGCTATTATACTTTTCAGTTTGAGTTTTTACATAAAATTTTTATGGGTATTCTCTATTTTTTGAGGCACCATCCTCATCTTTTCATTTAGTGTTTTATATATGCTTTCCTTTACTTCTTTGAATATATCTGCAATAGCTAATTTTAAACCTGTCTAGAAAGTCGAATACCTAGACTTCCTCAGGTACAGTTTCAATTTTTCTTTTCCTTTGTATAGGTCAATTTCTTGCTTCTTTATATGACACATAATTTGCATACTTTTAACCCTCAGCCAGTTAGGTGACAGCTGTGCTTTGGCCTTCCCTTCCTGCTTGTACAGCCTGGAGTTCAGCCTAGAGTGAGAGCTTCTCAGGTGCTTTCTGAGGTTGTGAATGTCCTGGCATGCCCATGACCTTCTTGATTTCCAGGAATGTGTTGGAACTTTTCAAAGCCCTCCTGGACATCTCATTCTCTCCCTTTTCCTTTATGCTTTTTTATTTAGCCTATTATTTGCCTCAGTCAATAATCATTTTAGGCAGCTGAAACAAGTGTCTCTTAATTGTTTATGGAAAACATTTTTAGGGAAAAGGTTTTTCTGCATTTAATGAGCTTTGAACTCTGAGACCCGGTGAGCCTAAGTTCCAGCTCAAGTCAAATAAAGACAGCTTTGCAAGCTTCTGGGGAACCACTAGACAGGTCAAATAATGAGTTCTCTTAGAGTAAAGCTGCGGAGCTCCAACCCTGCTCCTTCCCTCTAGTGACTGCCATGCTTGTTTTCGCCATGATTGTGGGCTGTTGCTTTTCACAGTTACCATGGAGCTGGAGGAGAAAGGAGAATAGAGCAAGCTAAAATAATGCTACAAAGCTTACGTTTTTTTAAACTGACATTAAACTGTCTTTTGGAATACCCATTTCCAGATTGCTGCAGGCTCTTTATTGATTTCCAGAGTCCTGAAAAAGTTGACTCTGACCATTTTTGCCAGTTTTCTCATTGCTTTGGGGGAGGGACAGTACTGGTGGATTGAACATAGGGCTTTGGAGTAAACTACATTTCCAGCCCCTTTTTAGAAATTTTTAAAAAATTTTTTGATCTGTGTATCCATGTTGTTAAATTGTCCAGGCTAGGCTCAAACTTATGATCCTCCTCAGCTTTCCAGAGCACTAGGACTAGAGGTGTGTACCTCACCTGGTTTCTCATTGCTTTTATGGAAGAAATAAATTTTAGTGCTGTCCCACCATTTTTGCTGATATCACTCCTAGCTAATTTAACGACCTTAATCTTTAGTTGTACTTTCTGGTACTCTCCATCTTAGAGCAGAAACCAACATGGGCACAGTAGAGCACATCAAGACACTCATGGATCCTGACCCACAGACTCCTGAAATGGAGGAGAAAGCACCTTTGTAAGGCACTGCTACTTGCAAGCCTTTTACTTATTATTAGCCCCTAATCCTAACATATACACTAAGTCTTTGATCCCCATTTCTTTTGCCCTGACCCCTAGTATCTTGAATCTCTTCTCTGGTTCCTGGATTATCATACAGGCAAATTTTTATATTTTCTAGGAACTCCCTCACCAGCTTCAACTCACAGCCTACCTCATAGGTGAGTAACATTATGCTTCCTCTCCCTGGGGATCTGTTCTCACTGACACTCTGCCAGGAGCCCTGGGGTTACTTCTCCACTGGTCTATACCTTTAAAGTTTATAATCTAGCCCGGTGTGATCCCAGCACTCAGGAGGCTGAAGCAGGAGGATTGTTGTGAGTTCGAGACCAGCCTGGGCTACAAAATGAGTTCAAGGCCAGCCTGAACTGCATAGTGAGACCCTGTCTCAAAAAATGGGGCCAGGGATTTAGCTCGGTGGCCTAAAGGCGTGCCTGGCAGGCATGAGGTTGTGAGTTCAATACCCAGTACCAAAAAATAAACAAACAAATAAAGTTTATAGTCTGCTTTACAAATAAAGGAGCAGGTTGAATAGCACTGTGTTAATGTACATCTGAATTATTTTTGTTTTTACAAGCAAGGGATTCTTTCCCTCTTTGACCTAAATGTTTAGGCCCTTCCTTTACATATGGATATTACTTTTATGTTTCCTTTTCTCTGCTTACGTTTTTATTTCTTCTCCTTAGAACTTCATCTGCCTCCTCCGGGCAGGGGACCTTTTGTTTCAGACCATATCTTAATGGGGAGTCAGGCCACACAAGAGTCCTTACCCCTAACAATCCAGGTAAGTTAACATTCCCAAAGGAGTGGAGTTTTAACCACTGACACAAACTAAAATGAAGATTTCCAAGGCTACAAAAAGTTGACATTTGCCCCTTAAAGAGCAAGGTCAAACTGTTCCCAGTTTGGTTCCTTAATTTTTTTTAAAGAATTACCCTTTTTCCTTTACAGTGGAGAGATTTTGCCTGGATAACACTCATCCTGTCACCTGTTGAATTCTACTATTGAGCCAGATTGACCTATAGTTAGAACGAACTGTTTTTTGTTGTTGTTGTTGTTGTTTTGTTTTTTGTCTTTTGAAACAGGGTCTCACTATGCAGTTCAGGCTGGCATTGAGCTCACTTTGTATCCCAGGCTGGCCTCTAACTCGCCACAGTCCTCCTGCCTCAGCCTCCTGAGTGCTGGGAGAACATCCTTATTTTGAACATGCTGGGAGCTCAGTTCTAAGGATTATAAAATCAATATCCTTTTTTGTCTCCATCTTTAAAATAAGAGTACCTCTGCTACTAGCCCTCTTGCTAAGGGGCTGCCATCTTTCATTGCTCACCTAAATATATCACCTGTCTTTCCATTCATAACTAAACTCAAATCTCAGGCTGCTTTGTTGGCATCCCATCCTCACAGGAAATAATGGACTTTATAATCTATCTCTGATATTGCTTAGCTAATAGTTTTCCCTTTTGGGTAGTGTTCCTTTGATTTAGGAATTACCTAGAGACTCAGATCATAATATGTAGCACTGCTGAGCAACTGTCCAAATTGTTTCTCACCATTTCCATCTGTCATCAGGTCAAAGGGAGAACAGAACCCCTCTAGAGAATTTTTCTGGCTTCCAACTA
Source organism: Dasyprocta punctata (assembly GCA_004363535.1). Lineage (NCBI taxonomy): Eukaryota > Metazoa > Chordata > Mammalia > Rodentia > Dasyproctidae > Dasyprocta > Dasyprocta punctata. Next base: position 15,193 of record RJWM01009214.1, read on the forward strand.
CCAGTTGTGCAGGTAAGGCCTGGATAACCTAACTTACCTATGCACAAAAACTCATATGGCTGGGCCAGCACACTAGAGGCCTTCCGGTTCAGTTAAAGTGGTAGAATGTAACCAGTGCCAAGTGAAATGGGTTGCAGATATAGTGAACATGTTTTTTCCATGATGGCTTTGGTTTGGTTTGGTTTGGTTTGGTTTGGTTTGGTTTGGAGACAGGGTCTTGCTATGTAGCTCAGGCTGGCCTTGAACTTGTGGCAATGATTCTGTGTTCCATGTGCTGAGACTACATATGTGTACCACCATGTCCAGCTCCTGGTCTCATTTTCAAAAATTCTATCCTACTGTCAGATTATGTTCCTGGTTTGGGATTTGTACTTTATGTATGGTTTTGGGTTTTTTGGTTGGTTGTTTTTTTTTTTTTTTTGCTGCACCAGGGATCGAACTCACAACCTCGCACCTGACAGACAGGTGCTTAAGCCACTGAGCCAAACTCCTGGCCCTAGTTTTTTGAGGCAGGGTCGAACTATGTAGCTCAGGTTGGCCTTGTGCTCACGCTGTAGTCCAAGCCGGCCTCGAACTCACAACGCTCCGCCTACCTCAGCCTCCTGAGTGCTAGGATTAAAGGTGTGCACCACCACGCCCGGCCTCGGCTAGGATTTTTACTTTAAAAAAATTTTTTTTGTGGGGCTGGAGGTTTACCTCAGTGGCACAAGATCCTGCCTGGCAAGCGTGACATCAGGAGTTTGATCCCCAGTACCAAAAAAAAATTGTTTTGTGTGTGATACTGGGGATTGAACCTAGGGCTTCATACATGGTAGAAAGTGCTCTAACACTGAGTTACATTTCTAGTCCCTTTTTAGACAAAAGTCTCACTAAATTGCCCAGGCTGGCCTTGAACTTGTGATCTTTCTGCCTCAGCCTCCTAATGACTGAAGAGTATGGGTTTGTGGCTTGGGGGTTTTGTGGTGTTTTTGTTTTGTTTTGTTTTGTTTTGTTTGTACCAGGGATCGAACTCACAACCTTGTGCCTGCCAGGCAGGTGTTTATGCCACTGAGCTAAATCCCCGGCTTGTTTTGTTTCTTGAGACAGAGCCTTGCCAGGGATTTAGCTCAGTGGCACAAGTGCCTGCTTGGCAAGTACAAGGTCATGAATTTGATCCCCGGTAACAAAAAAAAAAAAGGAGACAGCCTTGCTATGTGGTTCAGGCTAGCCTTGAACTCACTGTGTAATCCAGGTTATCCTTGAACTCACAGCCTCAGCCTCCCAAGTGCTGGGATTACAGGCATACACCATCACACCCTGCATGGAGTTTTTAAAGTCAAATAGTAGTGAGATTTCAATCAAGAGGTCTTAACCAAAAAAAAAAAAAAAAAAAAAAAAAAAAAAAAAAAAAAAAAAAAAAAAAAAAAAAAAAAAAAAAAAAAAAAAAAAAGAGGTCTTAACCAGTGACAGAGTGACATTACCCAGTAGTTCCACAACGAAGTATTTTTAGTGGACTGTATCTTTTGGGTGAAAGTAATACTTGAATGCTTCTCCATAGATAGATAGAATAATGCTTTGTAAATTTATGGGAATATGGTTCTTACCCAGGCAACAAAAGGAAAAGGACATGGCAATAAGAAGAATTTTGTTAAGGCCTCTATTAAAAAAAGTCTAGTTTTGCCTTTCAATTTTTATGATGGGTTTTGAGGATATTGGATCTTGATTTTAAAAAGCTGTTAAAAATTCTGTTAGACAAAACAGCCCAAATGCCCATCAACTGGTGAATGGATAAAGATGTGTTTTTGGTTTTTTTTAATACAGTGGAGTACTCTGCCATAAAGGAAGATAAGCTTGAGACATTCCTAGGTAAATGGACGCATCTTGAGATCTACTCTTAAGTGAAATAAATTAGACACACATGTATAAATACCACATTGTTTTTCTGGTGTGAGAAACTGAAAATGTAAATAAAGACCAAAATGTATATTAGGTATTGTGAAACAGGAAGAAAATATTCAAATGGGGAGGGGAACAAAGGAGGGGGGAGATGAAAGAAGGGAAAAGTAAAAAACAGTGAGAAAAGGAGAAAATGGAAACATAGCTTTTGTAAATGGGGAGGGCAGGAGGGGTTGAAGGGAGGGTAGGGCAATGGGGAAAAAATCAAGTTATATCATGTACAGGTACAAATTATGATGAATGTGATTATTATGTATATGTAAAATGTAAAATATGAATAAAAATTTTTTAAAGGCCAGGTATGGTGATGCATGCCTGTAATCCTAGCGCTTAGGAGGCTGAGGCAGGAGGATTGCTATGAGTTAGAGGTCAGTATGGGCTACAAAGTGAGTTCAAGGCCAGCCTGAACTGCATGGTGAAACCCTGTCTCAAAAAGACAACAATAACAACAACAAAAAGTCTAAAATATACCAATAAAACCCAATTGAAGAAAAAAATATTCTATTACACAGTTGAGGAAAATGAAATGTCTATTGGACATTTGGTATTAAAGACTTTTAACATTGGGCACTTTTTAGGCATGATTATACTGTTTTTTATCCTTTGTAGATGCATACAGAATTTTATGAATGGAAAATTAATGATATCTGGATGCTACTTTGGTATAATTTAGTATATAGGATCAATGGAAAATAGAAGTAGAAAATTGGCCATGAGTTATTTGTCGAAGTTGGGTGATGGGTATATGAGTTCATTATTCTAGTTTGCCTTTTTTAAAAAGTTATTGAGGAGGCATAAGAATTCTGCTTCTCTGGTAGTCATCTCTGGGCATGGTAATCACATATTCTAAATCTTCCAAAACAGTTTGATTTTCAAATATTAGTGTCATAAACAACTATTGTCACCCTTAGCCACTGAAATATTTCAGTTTCATAAGCACCAACAAGCCTTGTCACACAAGATACATTAAATCTGTATCTAACTGATCACTATGCAGTAGGAAAAAACCTCGGGAAAGCAACCATGGTTATGTTCTGATAAATTTCACATAATGGCCTGCCAGGGTCTTACTAGCCATTTTTGTTATAAACACTCAAATCTGCCTTCCTGCCATCTGTTGCAGACTCTTTACCAACAGAGGCAGATGGGATCAGCCAGGGAGAGAGAAGCCTGCACCACTTCCAGATAGACCATCGTCAAGGTCCGATCTGTACGTACTGCTGAAAGCTGGACTATAGCATCCCACGCCAATCCAGGGAGATGACCTTGGAAAATGGACCTCTACTTTTCTCTTGGTTTTACTCTGTACCTTACTCATTCTGTAGCTTTACCCTATCCATCCCGTATTCCCTCCCTGGAAAGTAGTCAGGTCTTACATAAGGTTAGTGCTTCAGGAAGATGTTTTTCTCTCCCTGGACATATGTAGCTCCTTTCATTTCCTACAATATGAAACTAAAGTTGTAAAACTAATTCTTGGCAACTAATTGACTCATCAATTTGTTTCATTTCTAGATTTCATTTTTAAGCTTTAGATATACTGTCCCATTGCCAATGTTAGCAAGCAGCAGCTCTCTGTTCCTTGTCCTAATTTAATATACTTTTCCTATTTATTGTTTCCTGTGTGCCTGGTTACTGTTAAATGTTTTTTGGTTTTCTTTGGTACTAGGAATCAAACTCATGACCTCACATTTGCCAGGCAGGCGCTGTGCTGCTGAGCTATATCCCCCGTCCTAAATACGTTGGTTTTCCTGATAGAAATATTCGGAGATGTAGATTTTCAGTTTACTAAATTCTATAGATAACAAGGAAGATGCCTCTTTATGATTATTGCACCTGTTACTATTAAAAACTCTAGAATGGTGAGATGAGCAAGTGGAGTTACCTACAAGCCTCCTGTATCTGTCTCTGCTGAAGTCTCAGAAATTTTAATCATTATCATGTGACTTCTGGGAAACAATGAAACAATGTATATGGTGACAGATGCAGACCTACTGCCTTACGCTTTTTGTTCTTTTAATTTACCTCAACAAAGCCTTTCCCTTCAAATAATAAAAAGTACACTACCTCAGAAAAAGATTCTAATTGGTGATAGGAATCCAATCCAAGGCCTCAAATATGCTAGGCAAGTGCTCTACCACCGAGTCACAGCCTAGCCCATAAATTAGAAATATTAGGGCCGGGAGTTTGGCTCAGTAGCTTAAGTGCCTGCCTGGCAGGCACGAGGTTGTGAGTTCGATCCCCAGTGCCAAAAATAAAAAAATAAAAAAATTAGAAATATGAATGGATTTGACTTCATTCATCCCTAAATGACAGGAGTAGAAAAGTGGAAAAGAAACAATTTAATTTGGGGCCTTTTTATTATTATTCTAGAAATGCAGAGTTTCCACTCTTATTTTTAGAAGGTTAACTAGTGTTTGTTTTTATAATCTGAACTGATGAAAATCATTCTAAAACATCAATAATTAATTGTTAAAGACCATGGTCCCTCTGTGCCCAAGACAGATCTATAGAGAGGAAAAGTCTCTTTTCTGGTCACAGATTAAACATCCAAAAAAACCCAAAAAACAAAAAACTAATAAATCAGTCTCTGTCAAGATAGACAGGAGGTAGTGTCAGGTTTGTAAAACCAAACCTGGTACTACTTCTACCACCCTTTGACCAGGAGAACTGTCCCTTCTCCAACACTCTGTAATTCTATTTTTTGTAAAGGACATCTCCCCTAATTCCCACCTCCAATAAATATCCAGACTAAATATTTTCCACACAATTTCTAAACTTTTTTAGACTGTGGGGAAGATTTACCCTGAGACAAATAGTAAACAATGAGAGCATTTTGTAGTAATAAAAAGGTAGGAGGCAAAGTGGTCCCAGTATCAGACATGAGAACATTTTGCTACCTGTGATTCAATGATGAAGCAAGTGAAACACAGATTATCAAATTGGTATGAGGGACAGGAAGTATCTGTGCCAGGCTGGGACTATTCAGAATCTTAGCTCCATTATGCATTGTGCTCAGAAGGGAAGGATGCAATCCAGGGAAAACATGGGATTAGGATGCACTAGAATCATCTACTGACTTATAAGTCTTTACTCCTCCTTCCTCCTTTTCTGTTTCTCTTGTAGATATGAGGGTGAGGCCTGGTCTCTAGAACACTAAAGGAGAATAACACCAGAAAAAAGGAGAACATGAGCTGTTTCCTGGCTTGTGGTCAGATCTTTAGCCCTTTCTACTTTAAGGCTAGAGGACTTTTGATCATCCTCCCCCATCCACCCTCAGCTTACTACATCCCCATCACCCACCCTGAAGAACACAAAGCTTCTTAGTTCTTTGCCACAAAGTAATTTTAAAAATGTGGTTTCTTTGTTTAAACAGTTACTAAGTCAGTTCATCCTTTAGTAACAAACCTTCCCCTTTCCTCAGTTTCCCCACTCAGTCCTGTATAATCACATCATCATCGTCATCATCATCTTCTTCTTCCTCCTCTTCTTCACCATCTTCTGGCAGTTCTTCTTCCTCCTCTTCATCTTCTTCATCTAAACAGACCACCACCTCAGCAGGCTCATGTAACTGAGAGTCAAACCAATCCCGCACCTGCTGGGTGCTCAGCCTTGACGCCCGACACAGCTGAGGGATATCAGTTTCCCAGAGCTGTTGGTGGGCTGCCCAGTACTTCTCCAAGGGTCGTATATCCGGTGGAGGTGGGGGTGCCGGCAGAGGTGGTGTCTTGGCCCATTCTTTCAAGGAGCGAGTTGATGGTGGCGTGGGAGTTGCTGGGTCTTGGAAACTAGGGGCACCAGGCACTGCATTGTCCCGAAACCATTTTAGTTGCCCATGCTTCAAGGCATAGCGTGTGTCACCAAACCACTGAATAATCTCAGGTCGAGGTAAACCTGTGATCTGTTCTAATTTATGGTAATCCTCACGCCGTGCCCATTGGCACTGTAGAAAAAAGGATTTGAGGATTGCCAACTGCTCTTTGGTTTTGCGCTTAATCTTTCGCTGGTGTTGCATATCGGGGGAAAGGTATCCTGTGGGGCTGGCCCGACCTGCTAGTGAGTTAGGCCGTAGCCTTTGGGACCAGCTTGCTTCCATAGGTGGAGGTTGTGCCTGTTTACTGGGTGATGGTGACTGTGAGACACAGCCCAGTGCCTGGGGGGGTTTAGGGCTGGCAGTAGCTCCATTAGCTAATACCTGGAAAGAGGAAGTAGAGGTAGAGGAAGAAGAAGGAGTCACATGAGTTGCAGTCTCCTTACAACTACTGGTCAGCGATGAGACTGGTGGAGGTTTATCCCGAGGGCGTGGCTGGTGCACAGCTGTGGAGTGGTTCCAGGAAGCAGTACCTACGCCATGTGAGTGGTTGGGACCTCTGCCTGCCTGCTCTTTAGAGAGGCTACTGCTTGGACGATTCTGCCAAAAATCTGTTTGGTGAGAGAATGCTCCACTGCCAGGTGTCGAGAGGGGTTCCTCTGCTTTCTGGTGACTCGGTGGCAATGGCAGATTCTGAGAAGACTCCTCAGGTTCTACCTTCAGTCCTTTTATCTGGGTGGGCTCACTAAGAGTCAGAGGACCTACTTCATGGCCACCTTGTTCTGGAGGTGGCATTTGAGAAGACGGTACCTCCTCTGGGGGCCGCACTGCGTGATGAGTAAAAGATAAAAGAGATTTGAAATGGAGTTGGTCTTGATGGTAGACCACTCGGGCTCGGGTCTCTTCTATTTCTTCAGATGACCAGCTAATGCCACAGCGGAGGCGCTGGGCCATGAACCACGTCTTGACTTTCTCCATCTGCAGCCCATAACGTAGGCAGAGAAGGGCAATGTCTGCTAGACTGGGATAGGGAAAGTAGCTGAAGGTTTGCAGCAGGTGTTCATTGCCGTCCAGCTCACTGGTCTGGGCTGCTTGGGTCCACACCAGCTGTAGCTCCTCAGAGATTGGAGGGAGGCAGATGAGCCCTGCTGGTGAGCTGTGAAGACTACTGGCCTCTTTACTAGGAGGCATGGCTCCTGACTGGTGCCCTTCAAAGACAGCTGCAATAAGAAGAGTGACAGCTCAATTCACAGAGGCTCCTATTTTGGCACATCACACAATTTCTACCAAACAAAGTGTTGGATACTAAGTAATTCTATTGTAGAAAGTACTTTTAAAGTGGTCATGGTATATTGCTTATAAAGTGTTCATTTATTTTATTACTTTTTTTTATGTTGCCCAGGTTACTCTTTTTGTTGTTGTTTTGTTGTTTTTTTGAGACAGGGTCTTCACTATGCAGTTCAGGCTGGCCTGAAATTCACAGCGATCCTCCAGCCTCAGCCTCCCAAGTGCTGGGATTACTACAGGCGTGTGCCACCACGCCTGGTTTCAAACTAGTCTTGAACTCCTGAGTTCAAGTATTCTCCCACCTCAGCCTCCTGCATAGCTGGAACTACAGAGGCATATCACCACACCCAGCTGTCATTCAGTCTTCATAACCAGTCCTCATAGCCTGCTATAATCCCCAATTTTTGTATGAAAAAAATAAGGTCCATAAAAGTTAAGTTATCCTAAGTCACTTAACTAGTGAATGTTGTTACCAAGACAAAAACCCTGTATGTACAGATAAGGGAAAATTTTTTAAAAATAAAAATAAAAATAAAAAATTTTAAAAATATATTAAAAAAAAAAGAGAGAAGGGAAAATTATCCTTATACAGCCATTACCTTCCATTTCTATTCAAACTCGCTTTAGCTTTCAAATTCAAACTTGCTTCTGGAAGCTACCCCCGACTCTCATCCTTTAAATTCATGGAATAAAAGCCACAAAATAAAGACAGCCACAAAAACAAGAGGGGCAGAACTATTACTCTACTGCCTAACAATAGGATTACCCCTGGAATGTGGAGGTAGGTTGGGAAAACTATCTGGAAGGTAGGACAGCACTATCCTCTGCCCAGCCTACAGCGCATTTTTTGCTTTCCCTTTTTGGTGGTGGTGTTGTGGGAGGGGAATGATAGTACCTTCAACCCCTAAATTCAATCCAGATAGCACCCCCCCCACCCCGCCCCCGGCTCAGCAGGTTGAGATACCAAGATCTGGGATAAATGGGGCCCATGCCCCCGGGGTTTAGGTCATGTGGACAGGGACTGTTTCCTCCCTCAAGTCAGACTTAGAACAAAGGTTATCCCCTCCCCCAGCCTTTGTCTCTTCCAACAGCTCAGCCTCTCTCCAGGGAGCCCAAAGAGCTCCTTCCAACATTAACAGCCCCCTCCACTCTGGGGGAAAGGCCTGAAGCTCTTATCTTTGCAGTTCAGCTTTCTTCTCAAAGCCAGGTGGACAGCTTCATTATAAACTGTAACCAGTTCATGCAATCAACCCAGCACAACTCAGCTCCCAGAGGTGGGGACTCCAAGGATAGCCTCCAACAGAAATACAGTACCTGCTCAAGTTATTTCCCAGAATATTATTAATTTTAATTCAGCTCCCAATATGGGCACTAGAGATCCTTTAACACTCTTTACCCTTTGCTCTTAGAGGATTACCAACTGTGTTTATAAATATTACTTCTGATCTGTTAAGGTTAGGACTCAAACAATGTAATATCAGTGATATTTATTTATTTACAGTGCTAGGAATGGAAGCAAGAGCATTGCACAAGCTTGGCAGGTGTCCTACCACTGAGCTGTACCCACAGCCCCAGAAATAGGAATTTTCAATTAAGGCCAACCTTGAGTTTGAATCCCAGTTCTGCCATTTGCAAGTTAACTATGTGAAATTGGTAAAAGTTCTGAAATTACATGAACCTCAGTTTCTAAATGTAAAAAATGAGGACTGCTGCCTGGTATGTGGCACACACTTGTAATCCCACCACTCAGGAGGCTGAGGCAGGAAGAGTCCGAGGCGAGCCTGTATTACACAGGGACACACACACAGAGAAAGAAAGCGGGAGGGGGAACTGCTTAGTGTACTCTATTCTTTTTACCAGCATCTACTGTGGGCTAGGGATTAATGCACAGGCAGCCATTAGCGATGGAAGTCTGGGGTGTGGCAGATTTGAGATTAACTGCAGCTCTACACTTTCCAGAATGCTGTTTGTCCTTATGGAAGTTATTTAACCTCTCTTAAATTTCTCAACAGAAAAAAAGAAAGAAAAAAAGTACCTACCTGGCAAATTCATGACTAAATTAAAATATACCCTTGACACTATGTCTAGAACAAAGTAAAGGCTCAATGCAAAGTTTAATACTTTGGTCTTGTGGATGACTCAGAGGTAATGTGCCTTTTCGTGGGCAAAGTGGGGCAAGACTGAATCCTTTAGCATCAGTTTTTCAATCTGTTTTCCCAGAGTCCTATTTCTACCCAGCAGTGGAGGAAACTAGGGTATTTATGATTTTTAAAAATGTACTTATTGCAGGGCGTGGTGGCACACGCCTTTAATCCCAGCACTCGGGAGGCTGAGGTAGGCGGAGCGTTGTGAGTTCCAGGCGGCTTGGGCTACAACGCGAGCGCAAGGCCAGCCTGAACTACATAGTGCGACCCTGCCTCAAGAAAGTAGGGCTGGGAGTTTGGCTCAGTGGCTTAAGTGCCTATCTGGCAGGTGTGAGACTGTGAGTTTGATCCCCGGTGCTGCAAATAAGTACTTATTTTTCTTCTGCAGTGCCAGAGATGGAACCCAGAGCCTCACTTATGATAGGCAAGTGCTCTATCACTGAGCTACATTCCCAGCCCCTATGATATCAAGTTTTTATATTTAGAGGTTTGGATACAATTTCAGAATGGATTTTGCTATGGTTAAAAATGTATGAAATGTATGTAGCTCAGCGGCACAGCACCTGCCTGGAAAATGTAAGGTCCAGACTTCAATTCCCTGTACAAAAAAATATGAAAATCATAGCTTTGGAGGATGTGTTTCCATAATTTGGATCCTTTTTGTTTGCTATGTGAATTGCCCAAATGACTGCTTCATCTTTCCCCTCCCAGGTTCATCCTAACCACTGCTTCATGGTCAGGAGCTACATCATCACTTAGAAACTGTGGGCCCCCAAGAACACCAATTTCAAGGTGGGAAACACTTTATGATGGCAGTGCTTGATATCTACTTGACCTCTTGTGTCCTTTTCTGTAAGGACGCACAATTCACTCTTTAATTAATTAATTAATTAATTTTTCTTTTTTTGTGGCACCGGGGATTGAACTCACAGCCTCACGGCTGCCAGACAGGTGCTTAAGCTGCTGAGCCAAACTCCCAGCCCCCAATTCACTCTTTAGATATGAGAAAAATGTAGCATAAAGAATGAAGTCGTCCAGTCCAGTGTAAGGGTAAGGACTGACATAAAAATATAAGGCAGACACAGCTAAAAGCCTACAGATAGCCTTCAGATTCTCCTAGCATCACCTTGCTATTGCAGTATAACATGTAATAAGGCAAATAAAATTTCTTGGGATACAAGGTATCATTTTCACTTACACAAAATACAAGTTATGGAAAACTTTCTAAAAGAGAAAGATGGCTTAAATCAAGGTAAAGCTGTGTAGCTCATACTTCCCTGGAAGAATATGGGTTTGAACTAGGAAGAAACCACAACCCAGAGTGGCTTGTGAAAATTATAAGTAGGGAAGACCCTCATGTAACCAAAACCACAATTTAGATTCTACAGTGTCTGTGTTCTTGTGTCTTCATTTTAAAGTAGGTAGAGAAAGGGAATCAATTCAGAGGACTCCTAGGACTGAGCTGGTGGTATGATGAATAATTACTACATTTGTATCCCTAAGAAGTATGCTAGCTATGCTTTATTGCTAAAGTCACTAATAAAAAATAGAGCCACAGCTGGTGTGGTGTGAGTGGGTGCACACCTATAATCCCAGCATTATGGGGGGCTATGGCAGGAGGACGGCAAGTTTGAGCCCAGCCTGGGCAGTTTAGCAACTTAGTGAGACCTTATCTCAAAATTTTAAAAAGGTTAGGGATGTAGCTCACTCAGTGTAAAGGCCCTGGGTTCAAACCCCATTACTGAGGGGAAAAAAAGGTGTAACACCCTTCCTTCCCTTGGGCTTTCTATATTCTGGGCAGATGGCAGTAAAGAACTGGGGGTCTTAATTTTCCAGTTTGTTTTATACAATCCTAGGAAAAAGATTTTGGAGCTTTCTAGTTGAACCTAGTTTTATGGTTAAAGTAAAAGACAAAGTGGAAAACAAGTATGATGCTGAATTCTCTAAATCTTTATTCAAGAGAAAACCTCAATTATTGCCTGAAATATGTTTTCATGGTATAGTATTAAGGGCCTTAAGGATTTTTCAAGCAATTTAATTTATATGCTTTTTAAACTTTTTGGATCCTGAACCTGAGAATCTTTAGATAAAAGTTAGACTGTCAGATTAAGACCTCTGCCTTGTCATTCCATCTTAATAAAGCCAGTAGTGGTAACTACTTAAAGATGAAAGAGCAGCTTAATGTAAATGAATGGCAAGAGTTGAAGACTGGAGAATTCGATTAAAAAGGGAACTGGGTATATGTGGTATCAGATGGAGAAAGGATGAAAAGTGCTCAACTTGGCAAGAGCCTGGTTTAACTGACCTACTGGGTTACTGGTTACTACATTATCTTATCTTATTTATTTGTGGCACCGAGGATCAAACTCACAACCTCGCACCTGCCAGGCAGGCACTTAAGCCGCTGAGCCAAACCCCCAGCTGTTTACTACATTATCAATAACCACAGTGGATACTAAAGGTTAGTAGGCTGCTTCTAGTGCACCCAAATCACTAGCTTCATTCAGTTGTCTGTGTGTTTAGAACAGTTTTATGTGATTCCAAAACTGCTTAATCTCGTGGTTTTTCAGTATCTGTGTAATAATGTAATTAAACATCACCTAAACCTATGAAAAAAAGAGAAACTGCGATGGGGGAAAAGGAGAAAAAGGAAAAACAAAAACAAAAAAATATATATATATATACACACACAGAATAGTAAAAGATAATTATACTACTAATTTCTCTTAGTTCATTATTGAAAAGAAAGGTTTGTGCTAATAGTTTGTACAATTAAATGCCTATATCTTGTACATGGGTAAGTAAAGATAACAATATGTAATGTATTAACCATTGTTACCCTCCTGTTATCTTGTTTTGAAATTTTGTGGGGAGTTTTCCTTTTTAAAATTTAAAAAAAAGGGAGACCCACTCGGCCCACCCTTCCTGTCTCTCAGGAGCTATTCCTATTCCTCATTCCTTTTCTCCCTACTTTTTAAATGTAGATTTTGTGTGTGTGTGTGTGTGCAGGGAATCAAACTCAGGACTTTGTGCTTGCCAGGCAGACATTTATCCCACTGAGCTATATCCCCAGTCCTCTCCCTACACTTTAAAAACAAAAAAACAAAAAAACACTTTCCTATGAAAGCGAAGCAAATGCTTTGGAGAAGCATGATACAACGGAGAATATACATTTAAAAACTGATGAGTGAGAAGTGGGTAGGAAAACTGTAAAAGATTAGGGGCCAAACTTAAAATATCTCAAAAGCATTCTGCACTCAAGAAACCAAAACTGTAAATCATAGATGATTGAACTGCTCGAGTGATTCTCACCTCAGAAGGCACACTAAAAACTAACTAGGAAACTTAAAAACCAGGCCACCCTCCTTCCCGGTTTGATTTAATTAGTCTGGACTTGGACCCAGTCATCCATAGTTTAAAAACTTCTTAGGGTGCTGCTAGGTTTGAGGCACCCATGGTAGTTAATACTAGAAAGGCAACTGGGAACTTCAATCCGCAGGCTTACACATACAAAAAAGTCTCAGTACTACACCAGAAGAACGGTGGAATGTATTTTTAATTGCAATGTTTTAAGATAACGAATGTATTATTTTTTTAAATTCTCAACTTTTGGCTTTTTCGATTACTGCCATTTACTTATCTTATATCAGACAAAAGGGATTCAAATATATAGTGAGAAGGAGACTCATTTAGGTTGAGAAAGATCTCCTGATCTGGACCAACATTACCAAACAGGTCTCAGCTTGAGTCTTCTTTCAGTTTAGAAGTCTCAGATTAAGACGCAACACCAGGAACCTCCGACGATTCGATTCAAACTGTTTCCTGGTCTGGTCTTTTGCCTGTGCTGGGCACAGGCGTCAGAAGGGCAGTTTCTTCTAAACCTTTCGTTCCCAAAGCCCACTGCTCCCCAGAAGTAAGGTCAGGTTCTATACATGTGTTATGGTCGCCTGGAGGTAGTCATGGGGATAAGAGGGGGGGAAGGCCTGGGAAGAAACGTTTCTCCTATCCTCCATTTCACGGGCAGTCTATAAGGCTCCAAACTGGGTCAGAGAACAAAAAGTTGCTGCACTTGGGGGCGGTAAGCCCCAGGAGGCAGGCGAATCTCAACCATTCCTTAGCCAAGGGCGTCCCAACCCAGCCGTCCCCTCCTCCCTACACACCCCTTCGCCCTCCCCCAGTTAGAACAGGGAATCGGAAAGTCCAGAGCAGAAAGGGGAGAACGGGGCGACTTCGGATTAGTCCAGTACAGTATTCGCCACCACCCGCTCCCGGGCGGCCGGGGATGGGGTTCCGGAGGTCGGAGAGCGTACACCGGCTGGGAGGGAAAGTCCAAGGGGCTGGGATCACTCACCGCAGTCCGGCCCGGGCGGCGGCTCCCAGCCTCGCACCAGGGACTGGGGGGAAAGGGGGAAGAGGGCAGGGGGCCTCCAGGTGGGAGTGGGGTACTGCCCCGCGCGGCCTCCTCCGAGCCCACCCGCACGGCGGCCCTGGACCGCGACTGCTCCCCCTCCCCGCCCTCCCGCCCCCGGGAGCGCGCGGATCTAGCCCAGCCCTCCCAGCTCCAGGGAGTTGGAGGCGGGGCGGACGGGTGGGGCGGGCGTCCGGGGCGGTGCTAAGGTAGCTGAAGTCCTGATTGGTGGGTGTAGACGGGCGGACACCGGCGTAGCGCGCTGGGTCGGCTATTGGCTGCTTGGGTATCGGCAGAAGCCGGCTATTGGCTGTGTGATCCTCAACGTGGGCCAGCTATTGGACGCATGGAGCAGGGAAGATGTCCACCGGGGCTAGGGGCCTGTGAATGGTACTTCACTATACGCTCGACCTGTCGGTGCTGGACCTTCGGAGTACACCAGCCTACGTCTCCCCGAAATTTCTCTTTTGGTGAATTGTCTGGACCACAGCAGCTTCTTCATTTGCCCCTCCTGAAGGCAGCTCTCCGGGAAGACCTTTTAAATAGCCCCTTCCCCAGCCTTATTTATGAACCGCGCTTTCCCCAGCTTAGAGCCCAACTGCTTCCAGCAGCGTCAGCTGTAAGGAAGCGTCTAAAGCAACTGCGAACTCATTTGAAGGTAGATCAGATGTCTTGCCACCCGGAAGGTCCAGGATCTTAGGAGCCCGGAGTCTTCACCAACAGGTGTTTCCAAGGACTAAATCCTGGCTCTCTCCCTGCTCTAGTAAAAGGAACCTGGAGTTGTATCATATTTGGAGACCTTGGTACTCTGTCTTTCATCAAACTATTATCCCACACAGTATGAGGATCTGGATCAAAAATTGTATATTTAGGATTCTCCACCTTCTGATTGAAACTTGGGAATAATACTTTCTGAAACGGCCCTTTTGGTCTGACGTCAGTCTTTGAAAAGACTTAATCTTGCCTACATAGGTTATTTTCAGGCTTCCTCCCTCATTCTTAGAACTCATCACTTCTTCCTCCTTAAATATTCCAAGAAACCAACCACAGAACCTCCTTTCACTCTTCATTGCTTCATTGCACCAGCCAGACCTCTTCTAGGGTTACCACACATCCTAACTCTGTTTCCTTGCTAAGCCTTATTTTCTGTTGCTAGCCCCTTACTTGTCCCTTCCTCAGGTCTCTAACCCCTCGTGCTCCCTTCGTCTTTTCCCCACCCTCCTTCCATTTAGTAGCAATCTCAACTCCTGAGAGCAGTCCCCCGACCTTCAAACTAATATATGGCAAAAATCTCATAGGCGTAAACAGCAGAAAGACACACTCAACTTTAAGGTTAGAATTTTAGCCACACGCGGTGTGACACACCTGCAATCCTAGTACTCTAGGAGCCTGAAGCAGAATCACAAATTCAAGCCACGCCTACGCAATTTAGTGACTTAGGATCTATCTCAAAACAAAGATAAAGAACTAAAAAGGTTAGGGATGTAGCTCAGTGTAAAGACCCCGAGTCTAAGGAATCTGAAGCTTCAGGGTCTCCCTTGCACAAATCTCTTTCAAGGCATTGGAGGAGCCCCCAGCAACGTGTTAATGTTGTTACAGGTTTTTATAAAACTTGAAATACATATCTAACTGTAACTGGGAAACATTTGATCTACCTTTCCTTTCTGATTTGCCCTACACAGTATTTCCCCTTTTTGTCAGTTGGCAGTGAGACACCACGTACATTTTGGGACTAGCTTAGGAAACTGGGATGGGGATGCATTTAGTCTAGGTTCAGTATGTATACTTATGGGCTCTGTGATCACTTCTGTGCATAAATTATCCCCATATTGATATAGTGATACAGGCTGATGTGCCCCACACACACACTCATAAGAGTAGTAAATCTTCAGTATCTCAGAATGTAACTGTTTGGAGATAAGATTTTTAAAAAGGTAATTTAAATTAAAATGAGGTCTTTAGAGTGGGTTCTAATACAGTAGGATTTATTTAGACATAACTGTGTATACAGAGGAAAAACTATGGTGAAGACATAAGGAGTAGACAGCCATCTACATACAAGTCAAGCAGAGAAACCTCAAAATGAAGTCAACAGCTTGATTTTGTGCTTCTAACCTCCAGACTGAGAACATTTCTGCAATTTAAGACACTGCTATTTTGTTATGGTACCTCTAGAAAAATAATACAGATATATGAGGGAGGGGGGCTTCCAAGTATATGGCACTAGTCTTCCCAAACTCGAAATGCTCCAAAATCTTACATCAGATATATGAAAGAAATTTGAGATATTTCCCCAAGTTTGGCAAAAATCCTAAACATTTTTGTAGTATAATCACAAAGTGTGAATGTGAATTTTTTCTAAATTATCAAGAGATTTAAAAATTTCAATATTGCCAGGGATTTAGATCAGTGGCATAAGTGCCTGTCTGGCAAGTGTGAGGTTGTGAGTTTGATACCTGATATCAGAAAAAAAAAATTTTTTTTTTCATTATGCCAGAAGACTAACTCCCTCTCCCTCTAGTGCTGGAGATTGAACCAAGGGCCTTTGTACTGTTATTTCCAGCTCCCATTTTGTACTTCTTGAGATAGGATCTTGCTAAGTCATTAAATTGTATAGGCTAGGCTTGAACTTTTGATCCTCCTGCCTCAGCCTCCCAGAGTGCTGGCTAGGTTTACAAATGTATACTACACTCGGCCACCTTTCTTATTCTATATAGAAAAGAATATGTAAACCGCCATAGTGGCACACACCTGTAATTCCAACTACTCAAGGAGCTGAGGCAAGACAATTATAAATTCAAGGCCAGGCTGGGTGTGTTAGTGAGAACTTGTCTCAAAAAAAAATTTTTTTTTTTTTTTTTGTGGCAGCGGGGATTGAACTGACAGCCTCACACCTGCCAGACAGGCGCTTAAGCCACTGAGCCAAACTCTGGGCCCTAGTTTTTTTGAGGCAGGGTCACACTATGTACTTCAGGTTGGCCTTACGCTCGCGTTGTAGCCCAAGCTGGCCTCAAACTCACAACGCTCCACCTACCTCAGCCTCCCGAGTGCTGGGATTAAAGGCATGCGCCACACCTGCTATATAAAAATTAATTAATTAATTAATTATTTTTTGGATCCAAGTTTTTATGTACAATTTAGGCTGCTCTTGAATTTCCTATATAGCCCAGGCTGGTCTCAAACTCAAAGTGATCCTCCTGTCTCAGCCTCCAGAGTGCTAGGATTACAGATATGCACCACCATGCCTGTTTCAAATTTTTAAAAAAGAGCTGGAAATATAGCTCAGTGTTGAGTGGATATACTTACAATCTAGCCATATACAGAATCATATAACTATGAGAAGGTCTGTTAAAGAGCATCAAAAAAAAAAAAGTAGAAAAATTGTGTAAGTTTGCCATGTGGATAACTTCATTGGTTTTTTTTTTTTTTTTTGCGGCACCGGGGATTGAACTCACAGCCTTGCGCTTGCCAGGGCAGGCGCTTAAGCCACTGAGCCAAGCTCCCGACCCTGGTTTTTTGAGGCAGGGTCGCACTATGTAGCTCAGGTCGGCCTTGCGCCGCCTTGTGGCCCAAGCCGGCCTCGAACTCACAACGCTCCGCCTACCTCAGCCTCCCGAGTGCTGGGATTAAAGGCGTGCGCCACCACGCCCGGCTTCATTGGTTTTTTTAAAACTCCTAATTTTTTTATCTTAACTTAAAAATAATCACTTTTGTACCCAATTGTATGCTTATCTTTTCTTAAAAGTGGTCCCAAAAGTTGTATACTTCAAGCACCCAAAAACCTGGATTAACCCTTGGGACTAATTAGATGGATATGGTCAGTTTGTCCTATTTAGGAAAACCTTGGTCCAGCATTCTGTGCCTTATCATCTAAGAAATATCAGAGCTGGAGGGAGCTGGAGGGCTGACAAGTTAGGACTGCAAGTATTGAGAATCTGGAGTGGATTTGGGATAGCAAAAGCTGCACTCACAGTATCTGTAAAAGATTGAGTGCAGACAAACCTAACACTAAACTAGGATGTGAAAAATCTGGAAAGGTCAGGGTTACAGAGTCCTCAGGCAGTAAGCATCAACCCCTGGACAGCCCCCACTTACCTCTCCTTGGGTGTCTGCTCCTCATGCTGACTCTGCCCTTCAGCATAGCTGGCCCCACCTACAACAGTCATTGAAGGGTGGGTGTTCTCCAGTGACTTCACAACTTGGCCTTTATGATGTAACAAGGACACATCTGATAATGCTACCACTAGAGTTCCCCCAAAAGGAATGTCTCATTACAGTGTGATTTTGATTTTTTTCATCAACCAGATGATGTGGGAGTCAATTCCATTAGAACCTGATCTGTTTCAAGAATTTCCCTTTATTATTTATTCCCATTGCTCCATCCTGGCTTAGACAGAGATCCTTGCTTTTCTTCATATTTCTCATCCTTTGCTTTACTTAGCGTTCCCTTGATAAGCAAGGGGCTTTGCTTCTCCAGTGGTTAAGGAGCAAAATGTAATTTAGTGGGCTGCTAAGGAAGGAGTCACCCTCCTAAAAGGAAACAGGGCTTTGCTTAAACTGTTCCCTTTCATTGCACCAGCAGCTAATGCTGAGTGCCAGGAACTCCAGAGCAGGACCTTTCCCCAGAGCAGTAAGATCCTGCCAGGATGCTTTGTACCAGGGCTACCCAGCTCCTCTGTATCTCCTTCCCATGCAACTTTTGCATAGCCAGAGGACTCTAGCAGAAAGGGAGTACAAGTCTTATGGAACTGGGGGTTGAACTCTGACCTTTGCACTGAGCTATATCCCCAGCCTATCTGAAATTTTTTGAGACAGGGCCTTGCTAAATTGCCCAGGCTGGGTTTGAATTTATGATCTTTCTACCTTGGCTTCTCAGAGTGCTAGGATGATAGGTGCATGCCATCATGCCCAGAATAGGACTTTTATGAAATGGAAAGACCAAGAAACGTGGAAGGGGCTCAGAGAAGGAATCTTGCCCTGAGTTTTTTGCAACCTTTGGCCCAAAACAAAGACTACTTCTGAATACCTTGTACTTTCATATTTCAACTTTATTTCAAACATGAGGTTTCATACTCATAAGGAAGGGCAGCTGCATGAGGAATCTGAAGTGAGGCACAATACTAGCGGGCTTAAGGCCCAGGGTCCAGGGCTGCTGGGAAGGGCTGAGGTGGCTCTGGGAGGGCTTGGCAAGAACAGTGGTTCTGGGGGACTCATGTAACAAACTTTCATTTCTAACCTGGGTTACCTATTCAAGATATGGATTACTCAGTCTTTATAGCAAGGTCAGTATCCTTTAGCAGCAGCATCAAAAGAAATCCAAAGGCTGGGGACAGAGAAAACCATCAGTCCCTTTGTTCCTCTTTATGCCTGGAAGAAAAAGTGGGTAGAAACTAGCAGCAAAAAATAAATAAATAAATAAAAATAAAAATAAATAAACACTTTGATGTATTCTTTGCCATGCAATACCGTGGTTCTGAATGTATGAGGTATGTTTCTCAGACTGGTAACAGGATGTACTCAGGGGGCCTGAGCTTAAACACAATCTTGAGCTGCACTAACAAATGATCTGACCCTGCTGCAGTCCTTTCTCATCTCTGAACCTGTTCTCTGTAAAGGAGCCTGCACTCAATGCTCTCTTAAGCCTTCCGTGTCTCTGATTCTATGATCAGTGTAGCGGCAAGGATCCAGAGGAGCTGCAGAGAAACACTTGAGGGAGTTAGACTGGGAAGTTGAGAAGTTAGGGCTTGCTATGACATGAGCTACATTCATAAAGAGAAACAAAGCAACGGGAGAAAGACTATAGGACAGGGAGGTGCAGGAAGACTTCTGAGGTCTGATTAGAGGACAGGGACAGTTTTCCTGTTGGACTGGCTCAACGACCAAGACCCTGACCATGGTAGTGTTTTCTCTTACAGCTCTTCCCAATCCGAAGTTGCCATATTATACCCCAAACTGCTCCTATTCATAGTCATCAGCTGATAGAAGACCTCTCCACTACAATGTATCAGACATAACAACTAATAGGGCCCCTAAACATTCAGCCAAACTCCCAGTAGTTGCACATCAGGTTGGACTAAATCAGGTGGGAAAACCCAGCAGTCCCATCTCTGTCAGGGTGTAGCATTCTTTGCTTACTGGGGGTTTTGGGAAGAGCAAGACAGGAATGAAAGAAAGTACTACCCCACTGCACTAGAATTGTAGATGGTAAGGTATATGATAATGCTGCACCAGCTCAGCAGAGGATGACGGAAAACCCATAGAACGGGGATCTCAGTGCTCAAATACTGGGGGAGGAGTGTACATCAGAGGCACCTGGGCAGGGAATATCCCCAGAGAATCTCAAAAGAACTAGGCACACAAAAGCCACTCAAGAAGTATTAGTTTCTTCCCTATTTTACAAGGCTTGGTGGCACTGGTAGTTATACAAGTTCAGGATCAAAGAGAGGCATCCATTATTTGTGTGTAAGAAAATGGTTCAGTCCAGGTTCAGGCTTGGGGTAAGAATGGGGAAAACTTTCAGCTTATTTCAAGGCCTATGTCAGCAAGACATGGAAGGAACCAGACTTGTGTTATTCTATAGACTCACGCTACCCTCCAAAACTGCTTACAGAGCTCAAGCTCAGGGAACAGGACTATTCTTGGTTCCCTCTCCCAAATCCAAGTTCATATTTACTCACCAACAATATTAGGACTCTTGAAGAGGGCCTGTGCACAGCCCACCAACAGCTGTCCTAGACAGGGACTTTTCTAGTGGAAACATCAAGGAATCTGCCCATTTGAGGTTGGTGAGGTGGGAGAGGAATGCGACAAACCAACAGGTATCGAGGGCTGGCAAAAGCCAGGAGAGAATTTCAGTGTACACAAAGCTGAAGTTTACATAGGTTCCCACTTTCTTGCAGGTAGGTGGGGTGATCCCTTGCTGATCTTGCAGAGCTGGGACACAGGCACAGAAGCCAAGACAGCAAGCAGCAAGCTCCTGGCAGAACAGATGAAGCCTGGGACCTCAGTGCTTTGCCTTCTCCAAGCCAGTTCAGGAGACTGGAAGGATGGGAAGGTAGAACACAATCACGAACTATAATTTTCCTATTAAAAGATGATATATAGCAAGGTTGTACTTTTTTTCCTTGTGGCCTTATAGACTGAACACCTTACATGCGTTCATATGGAGCTACATCCTCAATCCTCTTTCTCTCTCTCTTTTTTTTTTTTTTTTTTTGAGCTAAGGACTTGCTAAGTCACCAAGTCGCCCAGGCTGGGTTTAAACTTGCAATCCACTGGCCTCAGCCTCCCAGATGGTGTGTACCATCATCCCCAGCTTCCTCATTTTGTTCTGAAACAAACAAAACACGCATGGCCAACCACATGGGCTCTGGGAATTACTGGGTTAAGTGGGTCCACAGTTTACTAGCCTTGTGATCTTGAACAAATTACTATACTTCTCTGGGACTTATTTCTAAAATAGGAATAATGATAACGCTTAACTCCTAAGGTTGTTTTGAGCATACATGTAAAAACAATTTTAGCAGACATATACTAATAAACGTGAGCTATTTCTACTGTTAATATGACATAACAGTAACACATTAGGCAAGACATTACATACTGAACCTTGACCCAGACTTCCTGGGTTTCCTGTTGATGCCTAAATAATGCAATGCCCGGTGGCTTCCAGTAGTTTCTTTTCACTTTGCTGGAACTCAGACCTAAAGCTGATCCACGAGATACATGAAATTCTTTGTTTTTATTACAAGATGACTTTCTTCTTTTGTGGTAAGAGGAATTAAATTCAGCGCCTTCATACTGAGCCACATCCCCAACCCTTTCATTATTTCTTGAGACAGGGTCTCACTAAATCACTGAGTTGCCCAGGGTACACTTGCAATCTTCCTGTTTCAGCCTCCCAGAGAACTGAGATTACAGGCATTAGCTGCCATGTCAAGCTAAGCATGATGTTTTAAATTTCTTTGTGGAATCACCAAGGGAGTCGTTCAGCTTTCTTCAAAGGATTAAGGCTATGGACAGGAAGGGAATGGTAACAAGCCCTATCCTTCATTCTAAATGCATGTGAAGGCACATGTGCGTGATGCCTGTCACTTAATGACAAGGAAGCAGACAGAAATCTTTTGAGAATTCAGTAATAGAAAAAAGGTATGGGAAGCTAGTTACCTGTGAGTTCCTTGTTATCTGTAATGTCAGGAACGGCTTCTCATCTCCTTTCCCCCTTTAGTAGAGTGGCAAGGAGTCTGAGGAAGGAAGGCGGATCACCCATGGTTTTGGAGAAAAGGAGGGAGAAGGAAGAGGGAAAGGAGGAAACAAAGATAAAGACCCTACATGTTCAACGAAAAAAGTGATGAGAAGGAAAGGGAACAATGAAAGAAAGAAAAAAGGTTAGGTATAGGGCAAGAGGAAAGGAAAAACAAGCAACCAGCAAAGAAATGACTTCCATATCAAAATTACCCAAGAGGAGAGACTGCAAGCATGACTGCAAATAGAAGAGTCCAGCTTTCCCAATTTCACTTGCTCAGAATATCGATCAAACTGCCACGTTCTAAAACTATTTAAATGTCAAGCTGCTTTCATGCTTGATGTTTTCCATTCATTTTACCTATAACCTTTTACCCTCAAAAGAGATGCCCACATTAGTTCCTTTCATTTTGGTGCTACCAAGCATCGTTTTCCCCAAAGATGTCTCAAAGCACCCCGTCTGGAAGTTTATGGAGGCAACATAAAAGGGGCAGAGGATGAGCCGTGGCTTGGAAAAGGCTCTGAATACCCTGAGACTGGGGACTGGCTGTGGGACACTCCCTGGGCTCTGGAGTATCTGTGCCAAAAACTAGAGGGTCCATCCTCAGCCCCATCACACGTTCAGGGCTCTGTGTTCTAACTTCAGCACCAGACTGGAGAATCTAACCTACACGGAGCTCTGCACTGATCATGAATGTCAAAAAAGCAGCCTTAAGCCATCACCTAACATAAATCCAGTTTCCCCACGCAGAAATCTGGGGCCCAAAGAACTGAAGTAATTTGCTCAAAGTCATACAACTATTCAGTGACTTCGTTTTCTTCTTAGGCAGAAGGTTATTCTTGTGTTCATGGTCCCTTAACAAACAATCCATAAAGTGCTTAAAGGTTATTAGAAGGCACCCAGAAAAGTAGGGCTGGTATTTTTTTCTGGAAGCCCCTGAGTGTACCAACCCCTTTGGTGTCCCACAGTTCGGCTACAAGGACAGACCTGGAGTTGCTTTTGTCTCCATTATAATCCCTATCGCTGCCTGGAGGCTGGAGGAAGCTCTACTACCTATCATCACTCCCTATCAATTCTGTCATACTGAAATCCGAAACTGTCAGGTGACAGGGAATCCTATCATAGTGCCCTGGGAGCAATGGCCAAGTTCTTGGGAGTAAGCAAGGCAATGATGGTTCAAATAAAACTAGGACGGGTGGGACTGAGGGACCTGAAGTGGCCGGTAAAAGGAACCAGCAGCCTAAAGGACTTCAACTGGGGAGGACTACACGGGTCAAACCTCCCCAGTTCATAATGCTCCTCCACCCAAAGAGATCCCTTAACCTTTGACTGTCCAGTCCTGCCGGGCCAACTCTCTGATGAGAAGTCCACCACCATCTCCTCTCGGCAGTCCTCCAACCTCTCCAGCGTCCCTTGTGGTCTCCCCTTCCCCTCTACCTCGGGTTCTCTCCACTCACACCTAGCCGGCGTGCTCTGCCCCCAGCCCCAGCTCCGCAGACGCCCGCACCCTCTTAGCCCTCTCTCGCTGGACTCCAGGATAGCTGCGCGCCAGTCTCGCTTTCTCCCACCCTCCCGCCACAAGGGCTTCCCCCTGCCTCCGGGTGCGTTGGGTACTTTTCCCCCGCGGTGGACTGCAGCTGCCTTGTCTCAAATAAAGTGGATCCAGCCCTGGGGCTCCGGAGCTCCGCCACTGCCCGGGTGCTCCGGGCCACGTAGAGCATAGTCACGGCCGCCGTTGTTGTCCCAGAACTCGTGACCCGTCACGCGGTAGCGCAGGGCGAAGAGCAGGGCGCCCCCGATGGGCGGCGCGGGCAGGCGGAAGGCGAAGCGGTCAGCGCGCGGAGGGGGCGGGGCCGGGCCGGCGTAGGCGGCGGGCGCCTCGCGCTGGCTCCGCCAGCCGTCTGCGCTCCAGCGGACGCTCACGCGCTTCTCGTAAGCCAGGTCCAGCACGCGCGCGCTCCCGGCGACGCCCAGCGGGCCCGCCTCGGCGCGTTCCAGGCAGATACGCTGAGCCTGCAAGCGGGCGGTGAAACCCGGCTCGCTGGCCGGCTCCAGGGCGGCGCGCGCCTCCTGGGGAAAGAGGAGCGAGAAGGAGGGAGCCGGGGGCGGGGAGGGAGGAGAGACAAGGGGCAGGGTCAACGCGAGGCTCTGGGCCAATCAGGGGCCAACCTGGCGCCGGGCCTGCTGAATGAGGCACAGCTCGAGTGGCCTAGCGGCGGTATCACGCGAAGGAACCCGACAGGAGTGGGCAGGTGCAAGCTCAGGCTTGGGGACCGACGGGTGGCCCCTACCTGGAGGCTGCGGGCGCGAGGCTGGCACGGCGCGAAGTGGCGGAGGGCGTCCCTCTGTAGCTGCACCTGCACGTGGCGGGGCACCCGGGGCAGCTCTCCTGGGCGGAAGCGGCGCACGGCGGCCAGCTCCAGCCCTAGCGCGTCGGCGAAACGCACTCTCTTGCGGGTGTCGGGGCTACGGCTGCGGGGTGCCCGGGCGCCGCCGCCTCCTGCGGGTGCGGAGCGGGCCCGGCGCCCCCTGCTCGGAGCGTGAGCGCGGGACCGGGCCCCTAGCCGCGTCCCGCCCTCTCCTGGCTCCTCCTCCGGCTCCTCCTCGAGGCTGGGCCGCTGGCTGCGGTAGTAGGCGCGCTCAGTCAGCGCAGCTATAAAGCTTAGGTTGCGGGGGATGTCAGTGCGGGGCGGCCGCTCGCGGGACATGGCACCTCTGGCCTCTATGCGGCCGCCCTTCCCCTCTCCCGCCCGCCCTGCGTCGGCACGGAAGTCTCCGGGCCCGCCCTGCAGTAGTCCCTTGCCGCTGCGTACTCTCCTTGCTGTCACCTCCAGGATCCTCCAGCTCCGGTTGCTCGGCCTGGCCTCCGTGACCACCTTTCCCCCTCCCTGGCCATCAGCTGCCAGTCTTACACTATCCCATGCTGCCTGGAGTGGTGGTGTCGGAGCTGACAGCTCAGAGCCTGAGCTCCCCGCGGGTTCTGCGGGCCTCGCTGCTTCGCCCCCGCCCACAGCCCTCTGACAGGTGGCTTCTGATCTGTCTCCGCTGCTGCACCAGGGGGCGGGGACTCCATCCTTTCGGTCCCAAGTGAGGCCAGCCAGCCTTTTTACTTATTTTTAACGTTCTCTACCTTTCTGGCATGGAGAGTGTTAACACAGGGAGGAAAAGACTAACCTTTACTTTTCTTGAAGACTTAAAACGCCCAATGTATGATTTTTGTTTTCAGGGCTTACTGTTTTCTCAAACCTAGGCTCCAAGTTTGGAAGGAAGGTGGCAAAGACAGAAATGCCCAGAGAGCTAGGTGGAGTCCAGTAGGTGAGCTGTGGCACTCAAGAAGGTGGGTGGCTGGAAACTGCGCACAGGAAAAATTCCAGAACTGATTAGCCCTAGCCCCAGGCCTGCAACTGGTCAGCTGTGTGACCTGGAGCAAAGCACAACTTTGCTGGCCTGTTGGCTCCCCTGTGGAAAAATGGGTTCAAGCCGGGCGTGGTGGGGCACGCCTTTAATCCCAGCACTCTCGAGGCTGAGGTAGGAGGAGCATTGTGACTTTGAGGCCGGCCTGGGCTACAACGTGAGCGCAAGACCGGCCTGAGCTACATAGTACAACCCTGCCTCAAAACACTAGGGCCGGGAGTTCAGCTCAGTGGCTTAAGCGCCTGCCCTGGCAGGTGCGAGGTTGTGAGTGCGATTCCTGGTGCCACAAAAAAAAAAAAAAATATATATATATATATATATTATATATATATATATATATATATATATATATATAATAGTTACAGGAAAACTGAGGGAAGAGTGGGGAGTCCAGACTCACATAGTTAATAATAGGGAGTTGCGATTAGGACCTCAGCAGTCCAACTCACAGTCCACTCTTACCCATTTGATTATACAGTGTAAGTTTTTTTTTTTTTTTTTTTTTTTTGCGGCACCGGGGATTGAACTCACAGCCTCATGCCTGCGAGACAGGCACTTAAGCCACTGAGCCAAACTCCCAGCCGTAATTTTTGAGGATCGCAGTATATAGCTCAGACTGGCCTTGTACTTGCGTTGTAGCCCAAGCCGGCCTCGAACTCACAACGCTCCACCTACCTAAGCCTCCCGAGTGCTGGGATTAAAGGTGTGTGCCACCATGCCCGGCTATACAGTATAAAATTAAAAATTTAATGATAATGTTGATAACTTTAGAGTAGTAAAATGGGAAATTTAAAGTAGAAATGAAGTCTCTAATTTTAGAACAGGATAGTTTAGCTAAAAAAAATCACGAGTAAAGCCGGGTGTGGTGGCGCACACCTTTAATTCTAGCGCTCGAGAGGCTGAGGTAGGAGGAGCGTTGTGAGTTCGAGGCTGGCTTGGGCTACAACGCGAATGCAAGGCCAATCTGAGCTACACAGTGCGACCCTGCCTCAAAAAACTAGGGCCGGGAGTTTGGCTCAGTGGCTTAAGCGCCTATCTGTCAGGCGTGAGGTTGTGAGTTCGATCCCTGGTGCCACAAAAAAAAAAAAAAAAAAAAAAAAAAAAACGACTAAATTGAAAATAAAGCGCGACATATAGTATCTTCTAATTGTACAATTCGTTTCTATTCACATTTTCACACCAGTGTCAACCATAGCAAAGCACTCAATTTTAAAGCCATATTGAGTTTCATTTTCTTCACATATACATATTAAATCCATGAACATAGTGGGGTGTGCTGGCACATGTCTTTAATCCCAGCACTCCGGAAGCTAAGGTAGGTGGAGCGTTGGGAGTTTGAGGCCGGTCA
Organism: Dasyprocta punctata; assembly: GCA_004363535.1. Lineage (NCBI taxonomy): Eukaryota > Metazoa > Chordata > Mammalia > Rodentia > Dasyproctidae > Dasyprocta > Dasyprocta punctata. The sequence goes on from RJWM01009214.1 coordinate 41,782, forward strand.
GGCTACAATGTGAGGAAGGCCGGCCTGAACTACATAGTGTGACCCTGCCTCGAAAAAAATGGGGCCGGGAGTTTGGCTCAGTGGCTTAAGCACTTGTTTGGCAGATGTGAAGTTGTAAGTTTGAACTGCGGTACCAACCAAAAAAAAAAAAAATCCATCAACAAAATTATCATACACTAATTAATGTCACAGTTAAACAGTTTAAAAGGAGCCTTGCACTGGAAAAATTGTGTGTCACTGATGTAAAATAGGGAGGTTTGCCTGGGATTTAGCTCAGTGGCACATGCACCTGACTGGCAAACGCTAGGTCATGAGTTCTATCCTGGTACCAAAAAAATAAATATAAAAGTAGGGAGGGTCAAGACCAGCCTATGTGGCCTCAGGTTTTCTGGTAAAGGCTCTGTTGCTTTGTCTACAGGTTTTTAGCTGCCATTCGTTGGCTCTGTGGTGTTTGTCCAAGAAGACCCTTTACATGTATAGTGTTGGACCAGGTATAAATGTTCTGGCTGCTCAGACTGACACTGGATCTTTATCCCAAATCAGTATTCTTGGGCTGGGGATTTAGCTCAGCGGCTCAAGCACTTGCTTGGTAAACATGCGGTTGTAAGTTTGATCCCTGGTACAAAAAAGAAAAAAAACCTGAATCAGTATTTCTTAAATAGCCACTGCAGTGATCTTCAAGCATCTGGCTGGGACTAATCAATAACTGGCCAGAGGCATTGATTGATTAATTCAGTCTACATTTACTCAGGGTCCATTTGGCCCTGAGGACACGGATATGAATCCACCTCAGTTCCAGCCCTTAAGGAGCTCATAAGTAAAGGGGCAGACAGAAATATATTGGGTTACCTAAGACATTTACTTGAAATTTAAAACAAAGTATTTATTGCAAGTAAGGGTCTTAGAAGAAACCAGGATTGCAAATAAAGGCCTAGATTAGGTTTGCCTCCAAAGAAGGGGGCAACTGCTGTGCAGCTGGAATGATCAACTCAAGTGCAAGGAACAAGGATGGCTGAAAGAATACAGCGATAAAGGAGTGGAATCAACTCTACATTCTACGAACTTGTAAATGGTGTGCATTCCAACTGCAAGTGCAACACTGACTATCAGTAGGACAAAGGTGATCTTGAGGCAATATAATGTCCAAGTCAACACTAAATTTCCAGGTCATGCAGATTTAGATTAAGTCTCAGCTTCTTCCTTTAGCCTCAGTTTCCTCATTCATAGAATGAGACTAAAACGGCATAAGAATTGAAGTAAAAATAAAATACATGTAACAAGCTGAGCATGGTGATGCATACCATAATCCCAGTACCACGAAAGGGTGAGGCAGGAGGATCACAAATTCAAAATCAGCCTGGGGAATTTTGTGAGTTAGCAAGATACTGTCTCAAAAATTTTTAAAAAGGGCTGGGGATGTAGTTCAGTGTGAGGGCACTGGGTTCAAGCCCCCCCCCCAGATTGCTTAGGATTAATTACACCTGGATATGGTGGCAGATACCTGTAATCTCAATACTCAGGAAGCTGATGCAGGAGGATTGCCATGAGTTTGAGGCCTGCCTGGGCTACACAGTGAGTTCAAGGCCAACCTGAACTACATACATAGTGAGATGTCTCAAAAAACCAAAAAAGAAAAAAAAAGATTAATTATAGTAGTACCACAAACCAAAATCATGTAAAGAAAGCACTTAGCCAAAAAACAAAACAAAACAAAAACATCTGGGCACGGTGGTGCACTCCAGCATTCAGGAGGCTGAGGCAGGAGGATCATTGCAAGTTCGAGACCAGCCTGGGCTACAAAGTGAGTCCAAGGCCAACCTGAACTGCACAGTAAGATCTGGTCTCAAAAAGACCAAAAAAAAAAAGCACTTAGCACTTAATAAGACTTCTCAGTTGTATTGTTACTATTATTGTTGGGGGGGGGACCCTGCTTTTCTAGTAACCATAGGGAAGACAGGGGCACTAAGGCATGGATTGGAGGTAGAAGCAAAGGAAACCAACAGAAAAGAACCAGAGTATAAGCCGGGCGTGGTGGCGCACACCTTTAATCCCAGCACTCAGGAGGCCGAGGTAGGAGGAGCGTTGTGAGTTCGAGTCCGGCTTGGGCTACAACGCGAGCACAAGGCCGGCCTGAGCTACATAGTACGACCCTGCCTCAAAACACCAGGGCCGGGAGTTTGGCTCAGCGGCTTAAGCACCTGTCTGGCAGGCGCGAGGTTGTGAGTTCGATCCCCGGTGCCGCAAAACAAACAAACAAAAAAGAACTAGAGTATAAAGGAGGAGAATTGGGCTGCCTCTTTCTGTCCTTTGCTTGGGGCCATTTTCAAAGGGAGTTGAAAGAATCGCCAGTTCCAAGAACCCGAGGGGCCTAGTTCAAAGCCTGAGTGCTCCCAGGTAGATCGGTTGTGGACAGACTGCTTCACCCGGTGAAGTGCCCTGCACGAATATACTGCCGTGTGTATGTCATCTGGAAAGCTAAATAGTAACCTCCATTTCGGCAACCTGCTGGGGTGGGGGGCGGAACTTTTATTTCAAGATGTGCTTCTTTTTGTGTGACTTTTTTTCCATTATGAAAATGAGTTCATGGGTTGGGTTAAAAAACAAACAAACAGACAAACAAACATTGTAAATCCGATTACAAAAGAAGATGAAGTACCTGCAGAGGCCGCTTGCAGTGTGAGTCCTGGCTGCCTGATGCCGGCTGAAGACCCCACTCGGGAACAGACTATTGGATTACAAACCTTGGGGAAAAGAATGAGAAGACTTGGTTTTCTGGCGGTGTCAGCTAGTTCCACAGGGCAAGACAGTCTCAGGCTTCATGGGAACTGCACCACTTTTCCAAACAACAAATCCAGGGCTGGAAAAGTTCAACAAGTGCATGGAACATCAGAGACCTTCCAGAAATGCTGAATTTGCTCCGAGATGTTCGGAGGCCCCTTGCATTTTCCTGGGCAGCCGCGAGGCTCAGCAGCGCGGCTCATGGTGCCCCGTCCACACAGCCGTTCCTTGCCTTCGGCGGTCGTCTCTTTCCAAGCTGTAGCCCTTCCCGGGCCTGCGTTCCAGCCCCGCCCCTCTCTCCGGACGCATCTCTGGGCCCCATCATCACCCGGCGCCGGGCCCTCCCTCCTTCCCCCCTTCTCCTCCCTCCTTCCCTCCCTCCCTTCCTCCCTCCCTCCCTCCCTCCCAGCTCCTGCACCAGGAAACGGCCCGGATCCCGGCAGCGGCCTGACCCGTGAGATCTCTAACCTGGCAGGCGGGCGGGGTTGGAGACGTGGGGGTAAAGGAAGAGCTGGGCCTTTAGGCTCAGTTGGGGGGAGCCGAAAATAGGATGGTGTCGGCAGGGAGCCCTTGGCCTAGGGTTTCCCGAGAGGACAGTCCTTAAACATGGATTCGGCCACACAGCTGGTAGAGCGTTGGGGGCAGGGACCGGGTCCCCGGAGCTGCAGCCCCTGTGCTTCTCAGGCCAGACTCTGATCCCTGGCCTTCCCTGCTCGGTTCTGACCTCTCTTTCGCCTTTCCAGGTCTCCAGGCTGGCCGGGAGGATGAAAGGCCCCAGCTGGGGGCTCCTTGCCACCAGCACTGGGTCCTAAGAGCTGCTATCCAGGCTGGGTGAGTGTCCCTTTCTTTACTCTGTCCTGGGCAGCCCTTGCCTTCTCCCATCTTTCTTTTCAGCCCTGTCCCCTTCTCGTGGTCACTTCCTGCTTCTGGGAAGGTCTTAAGCCCCTTCCCGTAGCCAAAAAGGTGTTCACTGTGGTGTCTGGGGTGGGGGAGGGGGTGTCAGAGTACCTTAGTGCTGGTGTTGGTCTTTTGAAAAGAATCTGAAACATTCAAAAATAAAATGTTATTGTCGTCTATCTAATTTGGAATATTCCAAATATACTGGCCAGCCCCTCATGCCCTGGCCCACACCATGACATAAATCTCTTGTTCTTGCCTCTCCTTACCCAGTAATCTAGGCACACATTCCTTCTACCCCCACCCTGCCACACCATCTTTTTGGGCTGGCCAGACTGGAAACACCCCTTCTGGGTCCCCGTCCATACCTCCCCTGTATTCATGCCAGTCTCATCCTTACCCCATACAGCCGCCCGGATGGCGACCCCAGCCTCGGCCCCAGACACACGGGCTCTGGTGGCTGACTTTGTAGGCTATAAACTGAGGCAGAAGGGTTATGTCTGTGGAGCTGGCCCTGGGGAGGGCCCAGCAGCTGATCCGCTGCACCAAGCCATGCGGGCAGCTGGAGATGAGTTCGAGACCCGATTCCGGCGCACCTTCTCTGATCTGGCTGCTCAGCTGCATGTGACCCCTGGCTCAGCCCAGCAACGCTTCACCCAGGTCTCCGATGAACTTTTCCAAGGGGGCCCCAACTGGGGCCGTCTTGTGGCCTTCTTTGTCTTTGGGGCTGCCCTGTGTGCTGAGAGTGTCAACAAAGAGATGGAACCACTGGTGGGCCAAGTGCAGGAGTGGATGGTGGCCTACCTGGAGACACGTCTGGCCGACTGGATCCACAGCAGTGGGGGCTGGGTAAGAAGCTTCTCAATTGCTGCTCTGCACAGCCCTCCGCAAAGCTGATCTCTAGCGGGAAGATGGGGGCTCTGATTGGCAGGTGGGGCGGCTGTGCTGGGAAGGAGGCTTGGGGCTACATCCCCCGCTTTAGGTGGAGTCAGACCAAGATGCCCTCACTGTGAGCATCACATTGGATTCTGCACTCCAGGCTGCCATGCAGTTATCACTGAATGGGCTCATGGTACCCAAGGAGTACCTACAGTCCAAAGATGTCACACCTGAGCACGCAACATGGGAGGTGGGGAGGCTCAGTGACGGGTGGTGGTCAGGCAAGCCTTGGCAAAGAATGTCAGTTCTGAGTAGGATTTTTTGCCAAAGCAAGAATGAATTTCACTTAAGGCAGAGAGTACAAGTGAACTGGCCAAGCACTTGGGGCAGGGAGGGGTTCGCAGTCTGTAGCGCTTTGAAGAAGAGACAGGCTGGGTATGGGGTAGTGCTCACAGTGGACGGGACTGGAACTCTTCCTCTCCTCTTCTCTCCACTCTTTCCTCTCCTGATATCCCCTTCTCCTTCTTTCTCTCCTACTTCCCTTCTCTCCCACAGGCGGAGTTCACAGCTCTATACGGGGACGGGGCCCTGGAGGAGGCACGGCGTCTGCGGGAGGGGAACTGGGCATCAGTGAGGACAGTGCTGACGGGGGCCGTGGCACTGGGGGCCCTGGTAACTGTAGGGGCCTTTTTTGCTAGCAAGTGAAAAAGTCCAAGGCCAGGTGGGCTAGGTGGGGCTGGGAGAATAGAAACAGAACAGAGAATGCCCTTAGAAGAAGTGGGGTGAAAGGATGGATGTGCAACAGGGCAGGGCGGGGAGGGTGAGGGAGCTGAGAGTGCCAGGAAGAGTTGGAAGAGTGAGCTGGAGACACTGGGGGATGCTCTAGGAAGGGGCCAAGGGATGCAGTCATTCCAGGGTTTGGGGGGGAGGTGGGAGGGATCATCCGTATAAGTCATGCACAGTTCATAGCCCCAAGGAAGGTGGACTTGCATAAGGAATTGGGTCTCCATTGGATGAGTGGGATCTAAGGAACCTGGAGGGCTCACTTCTGAAATGGAAGCTTGGGGTTCTCAGGTGATTGGGGGAGGTGGCTGTGGCTGCCGGCTGTCTGACACGCGTGTGCATGTGCATGCTAGGTTGTTTGTTTGATCTGGTGGTGGTGGGATTCTTCAAGGAGAAAACATTCCCTCTTGCACTGGCAAGAACAAGGGACAGTTCTCTGCCCCTCCTCCCAGCCCCTCCTTCCCCTTCCTCTTCCCCTTCCCTTTCCCCTTCTCCTGATATCTGGAGGCTGAGGGAGAAATACTGTATCCTGACTGAGGTTGCTGGCTGTTCTCTGCAGAGTCTTTGGCTGGGCTTTGGAGAGAAGAGCAGCTCTGCAGCTGGCCTTGTTCCTTCATCAGCCCCCTTCCTTGTGCATCACGCACTAGCTGCTGCCTCCTGGGCTGTGACAGAAGGGCAAGGCTGCTGAGGCCGGGTGGGTGGAGGCTTCGATAGCTGGGCCTGCCTGCCACCCTCCCCTCCCACTGGGGCATGATGGTGCCTAAAGTGTTCCCTATCTCTGGGACCTGTTTACCCAAACTTAAAACTCTAAATTGGGGGCTCTAATTTTCCTTTTGAGGATATGGACAAATGCTGACCTAGGAAACAGTCTGGGTTCTGCACTATGTCTCAGTGAGACTGTTGATGCCTTGAGAGGACCATTTCAGCTCTGAGCCCCATGAGTGTGAGGGTGACAGGTACTCCATGACTGGCCTATTCTGTGTGGTGGGCTTCCGTGCTGCTTTATGAGGGGCCAGGTGTATGGGTTCTAGAGTACCTGCCATGACCTAGAAGCATTTCTCTTTCATTCGAAGCCACGCTGTTTGCATGGGTGTTATGTGTACCTCAGAGTTTGAGGATGCTAACTTTAGAACTCCCAGTCCTCTAGAACAAATTCAGGCTATAGCTTTTTCTCTCGAGGAAGAAATGATTCACTCCAAATGCATGCCCTGAGCCAGACTCACTGCTGCACTTTTCAAGGTGCTAAAATTGCTGCTCTCCAATGCTGACTTCATTCACAGTGCTCTAGAACCCTGCCTGCAATTCTAAGCAACGATCAGCTTAGCTCGACCACAGTTGACACTTCTTGGAGATTTTCACTTGGTCCCAGAATGTGGCGACATAGACAACTAAACTAGAATGTGGGACCATATTGGCCTCAGGTGTTTAGTCCAGACCTTTGCTTTTGAAAGAGGGCTGTACATTTTAATGGTATTCACGGGGGAGGTGGAAGACTGCATGTGCCACTGGGTGAGTACGCTGATACCAGAAACTCAGAGCCAGTCTGTGGCAAGCAGTTGGGGTGGGGTGGGGTCTCTGACTTGCTCAGGACAAGCTAGGCCAGTGGTTTTCAAACTGCTTGGCAGAACCCCAAAGTGCCCTAGGGGTTGCCTCAGGAGTCCTTGGGGAGATGAAAGGGGTGGGGGGCTGAGCAGGCTCTGAACTTGCCCTTAAACAGAACAATTCCCCATGTCGCTGTTTTATATATCGGGGTTCAGGGTAAGATTTTATTTGCATTAAGGGGTTTGCTGCAGAAAACAAAGTTGGAAAACCACCTACCAGACCATCACTTCCAACTGGAGCCTGTGCTCTCCCAGGTTTGGGGCAGACTCTTCACCTCATCCTCTGCCGCAGGAAGCCTATCCATGTTAGCACTCCTGGGGGCCTTTAGCAGACAGGGGCAGCAGGGACATGGTCAGGTGATGTGACTGAAATGCCCTGCTCTGAAGCCTTTACACCTGGGTGGAAGAAGAGTTTATTTTCTGAAAGGATAAAGGGCTTGGTCTGGTTTCCCAGAAGCATAGCTTGGATGGGATCACAGTGGGCAGTGTTGACCTGTCCTGCCCTTCTTAGTTCGAGGGGCAGTGGAAACCCCAGACACTTCTGTCAGGGAAAACTAGGGACTCTCTTCTAGAGCCATATAGTTCCTTGGGATTAGCTCTTGGCCAGGAAGGCTGAGTATGGCTCCCAATTTTTAAATGTATTTCAGTTTTTTTAAAACGAGGGAAATAAGTATAATTCCATTTTTCAAAGAGTAAATAGGTGGAGAGGGTATTTCTTGCTTTCTGGAGCCCAAAGGGACAAATAGGGACTTCGCTTAGGCCAAGGAAGGAGCAGAAGTAGGGCAACTCGGTCCTGCAATTATTAATCCTACTCCCCACTTATTCTAGGGCATACATACACTATTTTACTTTTTTAAATCATAAAATGGCAGGAGAACAGATTTGGTTACTTTAGAAGAAAAGAAAAAGCTCTATAAATATAAATATATATTCCTGTATTTTTATTTAATAATTTATAAATACCAAGTTCATTTGACTTTTATTTTTGTGTAATATGTAATGGTGGTATTAAAAATAAATAAAGCCCAGAAGTTTAATGAGAAGGACTTAACAGGGTTTTGTGACTTCTATACTTTGTAGTCTGGGGTCAGAACTTTCCTCCATCCGATCATTTCTTCATGACTTTGCTAAGGGCAAGATTTAAGAGTTATAGGAGCCGGGCATGGTGGTGCACGCCTGTAATCCCAGCACTCGGGAGGCTGAGGCAGGAGGATCTTTGCAAGTTCGAGACCATCCTGGGCTACAAAGTAAGCTCAAGGCCAGCCTGAACTGCATAGTGAGACCCTGTCTCAAAAAGAGGGATTTGGGAAAGTGTTGAGATTTGTTCTTTGAAACAGTTGTTCCATTATCTTCCTCACCTTACCCCAACCCTGTCAAATATTCAAAGTGAAGAATTCCATCTATCCCAGCTCGCACCTGATGAGGGTGCAGGTATATGGTACTTTGGGACACACACACCTAAACACAAAAAACTTACCAAAAATCTTTGTGTAAAATCAACTCCCCAGTTATGGTTTGGCCTCTAAACAGAAGTGTGCAATAATGAGTATTTCTCCTTGGTGCCTACTTTAGACTTAAAATAGGTCTGGCAAAAATGGAGCTCCTGTTTCCTTACCTGATTGCCTAAGACATTTGGTTTCAGCCATTTTAACGCAAACTGGTAGACCAGTCAGAATCTTTAGGATTAGTCAGCTTATCCCCCTGTACCACATCAAAATCATGTGCAACAGAAATAGTGATTCTAATTCTAAATTTCAAGAGGAAATTCCTAATCTTTCTATAATCCAGTGTAATAAACTGGTACTTGGATTTTGTGTTGTGATAAATATAATTGCTTTCAGCAATTCAGTATAATCAAATCCAGTGTTACCTTTCCATTCTCTCTCTATAGGAAAAATCTGCAGGGGAAGCTGTAGTAAAATCAGAGAGTGGCTTGGTGAACATGGCACTAGGAGAAGTGGACTTAGATGTTCTTAATAGTTAATATCAGGTATGACAGTTGGTACATTTGTCCCTATACATTGTGACTCATTAAACAGCTGACTGATTTATATTTGGCTAGTTCCAAAAAGCATTTACAGTATCTTACAATAATACACAAAAGACAAAATAATGAGAAAATACAGTTTTTTTTTTTTTTGCGGCACCGGGGATTGAACTCACAACCTTGCACCTGCCAGGGCAGGCGCTTAAGGTACTGAGCCAAACTCCCAGCCCTAGTTTTTTGAAGCAGGGTCGCACTATGTAGCTCAGGCTGGCCTTGTGCTCGCGTTGTAGCCCAAGCGGGCCTCGAACTCACAACGCTCCGCCCACCTCAGCCTCCCGAGTGCTGGGATTAAAGGCGTGCGCCACCACGCCCGGCAAAAATACAGTTTTTTAAAGTAAGAAGAGTAAAGGGAATATCAAAATATAGTATGATACAGCAAAAGGAAAATTAATGCACAGGAAAGCATTCTGTAAGTATGTGGTATCTCCAATACCAAAGTTAGTCTTTGGATTTGTCTCTGAACTTCTTAGCAGCCAAAGCAAATGGGAAAACACAAGATTCCCATTCTTAGGATTTTTAAATTCTATCATTTACTCAAAAAGGACAAAAAATTTTGTGGATTTTCTGAGAAGACATCTACTGAAAGTGGACAGCATTCTCTCTTAACCCCTAACAGCAAATTTAATATGGACTTCTGTATTCATTTGCTCTAGAAACACCAAATGGAGATTCAGAAGGTCTTCTGTCTGTTAGCTGAAGTTTTTCACAATTTAGCCCAAAGACGCTGCTTTATGATGGTCTGGGTTAGTACAGAACTAAACTTTATTTATTTATTTATTTATTTATTTATTTTTGGTACCAGGGATCGAACTCGTGACCTCATGCTTGCCAGGCAGGCACTTAAGCCACTGAGCTAAATCCCTGGCCAGAGCTAAACTTTAGACTATCCAGAGGGACAGATGGATGTGTTTCCTTCAAATAGGTCTCCATGAATGTTATTTCTCCAAATAGCACTTTTCATATCAAGTTGGGCAACATTTGGTACAATTTCTAGCAAATGGGTTGATTGTACAATTGTTTTTACTTAATAGCAGCTTCTTTGAAAACTTAAAAAAAAACTGCCTTAAGTATGAACATAGAAGAAATACATAAATTATTTTAAAACACAATGAGGAAACTGTATAGTGGAATGACATGTCATTAGATTTTTACCCATCATTCACTCATGGAATAAGTATTCAAGCATCTTCTGTGTGCTCAGCACAATTCTAGGCACTGAGGTAAAGTGAACAGAAAGATTCCTGCCCATATAGGTCTTACATTCTAGTGAGGGATAAATCAATAAATTTCATAAACGTTAGAAAGTGATGAGTACTATAAAGAAAAATAATGGAAGCAGGGTAGAAATATGTAGTTAGATTTTAATTGGTTTTTTGGCTTTTTTT
>RJWM01009214.1:52251-69276 GCA_004363535.1 Dasyprocta punctata
TTTTTTTTTTTTTTTTTTTTTTTTTTTTTTTTGCGGCACCAGGGATCAAACTCACAATTTCGCACCTACCAGGCAGGTGCTTAAGCCCTTGAGCCAAACTCCCGGCCCTAGTATTTTAAAGCAGGGTCACACTATGTAGCTCAGACCGGCTTTGTGCTCGTGTTGTAGCCCAAGCCGGCTTTGAACTCACAATGCTCCTCCTACCTCAGCCTCCCCAGTGCTGGGATTAAAGGTGTGTGCCACCATCCCCGGCTGGCTAGATATTATTTTTAAATAAAATGGTCAGGGAAGCCCTCATTTCCAAGGTAACTTTTGAGTAAAACTATGAAAAATAAAATTGGAAAAATACATTTACTGAAATGGAAAGATGTTTCTGTATTTTCTTGGGTAAAAAAGAAAATGTTAATAATGTATATACAATAATATATACAGTATGATCCCATTTGCTAAAATATATGTGTGTATGTGCCTCTATAGATTTGTACACTGAATATTTCTGGAAGGGTATATGTCAACATTCATCAGTGATTATCTCTAGATGGTAGATAAATGAGTAATTTTATTTTGTTCTTTTTTGCTGTCAGTATTTTCTGATTTCTTGGATACCTGCTACAGTATATACTAAAACAAGTTTTTCAGATACAAACATTTTAAAAAATTAACCAATCAGCCCAGCAGTGTTCAGCAGTTAAACAGCCTGCACTGAAATGGCCACTGCACTTCTATGCAATGGCAGATGAAGGGAGTTGATGTAAGCAGGGCCAGACCACATTAGAAGAGAACTGGGATCTGCTCTAAAATAGAGGTAAGTACAGGCATGGTGGTGCATGGCTGTAGTCCATATGCAGGAGGCTGAGGCAGGAGGATGGCAAGTTTGAGGATGACCTGAGCTGTCAGAAAGGGAGAGAGGGAGGAAGATCACATAAAAAGAATTAAGATGTGTTATGTACATGTGCCAACTCCCCATGATGAATAAAAATTATTAAGTACTGCAAATGTAAACTAATAAAAATAAAAAATAAAAAAAAATGACTCCCCCACAAAAGGTAAGTAAATGATAAAGGCTCCAATAAATGATAAAGTGCTATCTAATAAAAATATAATGCAGGCCACATATGTAGTTTTATATTTTCTAGTAATCTCATTAAAAATATAAAAGATACAGTTAAAACTTATTTTAATAATTATTTAATCTAGTATGTTAAACATACTATCATTTTATTTTAGTTTAGCTTTTGCAGCACCGGGGATTGAACTCATAAACTCATGCCTGCCAGACAGGCACTTAAGCCACTGAGCCAAACTCCCTGCCCTAGTTTTTTGAGGCAGGGTCGCACTATGTAGCTCAGGCCGACCTTGAACTCATAACGCTCCTCCTACCTCAGCCTCCCAAGTGTTGGGATTAAAGACATGTGCCACCATACTATCATTTTAACAAGTAATTAATTTTAAACAATTTTGGTGGGGTGGGATTGAACCCAGGGCCTATGCTCTGAGATACATTCACAGCTTTGTTTTTTAAGTATATTTTGTAGGCAGGCATGGTGGTAATCCCAGCATATAGGAGGCTGAAGCAGGAGGACTGCAATGAGTTTCAGGCCAGCTTGGGCTATACAGTGAGTTCAAGGGCAACCTGAACTCGTAACAAGACCCTGTCTCAAAAAAAAAAAAAAGTTTATTTTGAGTCTGGGTTTCACTTAGTTAAATTGATCAGGCTGAGCGTAAAGTTGCTATCCTGTCTCACCCTCCCAGAGGGATGGGATCACAGGTGTGCACCACCATGCCTGGCCATAAGCAATTACTGACTTATTCCACATTCATTTTCATACTAAGCCTACAAAATTCAGTCTGTACTTTACACTTTAAGCACATTTCGTATCAGACTATTCAATAGCCGCACATGAGTAGTGGCTACTATATTATTTCATGTACTTCTAAACCAGCATGGGGGTACATGGCTGTAATCTCAGCCACTGGGGAGACTGAGGCAAGAGGGTCACAAATTTGAATGCAGCCCGAGCAATTTATTTTATTTTATTTTATTTATTTTTTTGCGGCATTGGGGATCGAACTCACAGCCTCACACCTGCCAGATAGGCTCTTAAGCCACTGAGCCAAACTCCGGCCCTCCAAGGAATTTATTTTAAAAAGGTGTGGAGATCTAGCTCAGTGAAAAGTTCTAGGGCTCTATCTCTAGTACCACCCCCACCTACCCCCCCCAAAAAATGTAGTTCCAAATTGTAGATTATTATAGCCTGTAACACTATCAAAGCAGACATTAAAAACAAAAATGAAACTACCCCTATTTTTAGCCCTAATATTCTGCATTAAGATGGTTTGGGTTTGGTACATATTGCCAAAGAATAGATAGTATTGGGCCAGGCATGGGATTACATCTGTAATCCCAGCACTTGGGAGGCTGCGGCAGGAGGATTGAGGTGAATTTGAGACTAGCCTGGGCTATACTACATAAGTGAGTTCAATGCCAGTCTGTACTGCATAGCATGCAGATTGTGGGAAAAAAAAAAAAAAAAAAAAGATAGTATTGGGTTTTTGTTCTTTTTCCCCTTATGTCCCAAATTTTTTTTTAAATCAGCTAAACATAGTTGTAATCATACTTTATATAGAATTTTATATTGTCACCAGGTGTGGTGGTGCATGCCTTTAATCCCAGCACTCGAGAGGCTGAGACAGGAGGATCATTGTGAGTTCCAGACCAGCCTGGGCTACAAAGTGAGTTCTAGACCAGCCTGAATTGCATAGTGAGACCCTGTCTCAAAAAAAATAGGGCCAGGGATTTAGCTCAGTGGTTTAAGTGCCCGCCTGGCAGGCACGAGGTTGTGAGTTTGATCCCCCGGTACCCAAAAAAAAAGAATTTTATATTGTCTTGACATTTTTGCATGTTTATAACATAACATTTTATTAGCTACAAAATAATTATTATTTTTTTTGGTACTGGAGATTGAATTCATGACCTCACATTTGCCAGGCAGGTGCTGTGCTGCTGAGCTACCCCCTGGCCCCTAAAATAATTTTTTTTTTTTGGTACCAGGGATCTAACTCACAACCTCACGCCGGCCATGCAGGTGCTTAGGTCACTGAGCTAAATCTCCGGCCCTATTTTTTGAGATAGGGTCTTGCTATACAGTTCAGGCTGGCCTTGAACTCACTTTGTAGCCCAGGCTGGTCTCAAACTCACAACGATCCTCCTGCCTCAGCCTCCTGAGTGCTGAGATTAAAGGTGTGTGCCACCACGCCCGACTCCTCAAAATAATTTTTGATAAGATATAATTTGTAGTGTTTACATTTTTGTCTATTGTTGAATTTAAGTGTTTTTTCCTTGTTTTCAGTGTTATACATAATTTTTTCACATGGAAGCAGATATTATTGAATTTTTATATGTTCTGAAAACTGGCTTGAATTCCCTATACACTTCTAGTTAGCTTCAAGATTTGGGAAAGTTACAGCGCTCCACTTCTTTAAACCTTTTTCTTTTTTCTTTTTGGTACCAGAAATCGAACTCAGGACCTTGTGCTTGCCAGGTAAACCTTTTTCTTCTTACCTAAAAAAAAAAAAAAAAAAAAACAACTGTGACTGGCTGGTCATGGTGGTACACACCTATAATCCTAGCACTCTGGGAGGCTGAGGCAGAAATCACAAGTTTGATCCTAACTGGGCACTTAGTCACATACGAGACCCCATCTCAAAATAAAAAATGTTTAAAGGCTCATAATGTAGTTAAATGTGAGTGTCCTGGTGTAGTCCCCAGTACTGGGGGGGAAAAAGTTACGGTTTTGAAAGAATTTACTAGACTGGGTTGCTATGAGAATTCAATGAGATAATAGAAGAAATAGAAGCTGTTACAAAATCAAGTGCTTAACAAAAATAGGATTTAGCTAGGTATGGCAGCACACACCTATAATTCTAGCATTTGGGAGGCTGAGTCAGGAGTACTGTCAGGAGTTCAAGGCCAGCATGAACTACATAGCAAGACCCTGTCTCAAAAAACAAAAAAGCAAAGGCATTAAAAAAAAAAAAATCCCACATTTCCCTTAGCTGTCTTGCTTACATGAAATACAAGTAAAATGCTCAAAATAATTTTTTTTTGAGAGAAGGCCTTGCTATATGGTATAGGCTGGCCTCAAACTTGCAGTGATTCTAACTCAGCCTCTTTTGTTTTGTTTTTTGAGACAGGGTTTCACTATTTAGACAAGGGTAGCCTTGAACTAATAGCAATCTTACTGCCTCAGCCTCTCAAGTGCTGGGATTATAGGCAAGCACCACCATAGCTGGCCTGACTTGGTCTTTTTTAGTTTAGGTTTTGTTGTTGTATTTGGTTTTTTTTTTTGAAATAGGGTCTCCCTATATAGTTCAGGCTGGCCTGGACTCACTATGTAGGCCAGGCTGGCCTCAAACTTGGAATCCTCCCTGCCTCAGCCTCCCAACTGCTGGGATTACAGGTGTGTACCACCACATCCAGCTCCTGACTCAGTTCTGAGTGCAAGGATTACAAGGGTGTGCAACTACGCCCTAATTGTAATAAATTAGGTCAACATCAGTATAAAGAGACCTTTTTTCCAGGGAACTAAGAGTTTGCCTTCAGTGCACATCTTTGTAAAAGTTCTCCCAAATCACTGAAGCTGAGATGGCTGATAAACTTGCAGGGGAATTTTTAAGTGACAGTGGCTCTGCTCCAAGTTCCTCATCTTCCAAGGTAAGGAATTGTGAGGGAAAAATCGGGGTAAGGGAAAGAGTGGGGTATAAGTGCTTTTGAGTCTCTGGTTTGCTAATAGGGATCTCCTCATCCAAATTCCCTCACCCCAACTGTGGTTAACTTTTTGCAGGGGCTCATGTGAATCTGGTTCTCAAATCTGTCATGTTGGTATGCCTATAAAAAAATTCGTCTTGAAAATTTAGCACCTCTTTACTTCTAAGGTGTAGGACTCCACTAAAATGTGGCACCCTGTCTTCCCCAGAACCAAGTCTCACTCGTATCTCAGGGTGCAGCCATGTGGAAACTTACCAGGAAAAAGTTCTCTAGGGTCTAAAATGCTGGGAAATTAGAGGCTTAGAAGCTGGGAAATTGAAGATGGAGGCGGGGGGGGGGGGCAGCATGCAAATCTCCAGTTTGTGCATGTTTCAGTCAACAGAGATCCAAAGGGACGCTGATTGTGTGTTGGGCATACTGTCACGCAGTAGAAATATAAACAGGACTGAGCCCCTCACCGGCAGGCACTCACCACTTACTTAGGAAACAAACCTTTAGGAGCACAGTGGAGACAGGCCCGCTGTGGAAGGCATCACAGGTGGAGATGCTGCTGTTTGCGGTGGCCTGGCTGAGAACAGACTGCAGGTACAGAGGTGTAGTCTGCATGCCAGGTATACCTATGAGGAGGAGGAATGTGGAAACTTTAACGAAGTATCTAGGTCCATAGCCGGCGTGGCGGTGCACGCCTTTAATCCCAGCATTCAGGAGGCTGAGGCAGGATTATTGCGAGTTCAAGACCAGCCTGGGCTACAAAGTGAGTTCAAGGTCAGCCTGAACAATAGTGAGACCCTGTCTCAAAAAATAGGGTCAGGGACTTAGCTTAGTGGCATAAGCACCTGCCCGGCAGGCGCCCGGTTGTGAGTTCGACCCCCTGTACCGAGAAAAAAAAAAAAGCAAGCTAGGTCCTGGGTTTAAAGCTGCAGTAAGGAAATTTGAGCCTTATCTGGCCAAGAAAGGGGAGCCAATTTGGTAGCAGTGCGGGTTGGAGGGGTGGTGACCTAGAAGCTGAGAGACTGTAACAGTCCAGACAAAAGAAACAGACAAACAAGGAGGACGACAGGACTCGTGATTAGTAGGACTAAGTGAGAACTGTTCGCTGCTTATCTTTGGGGAGACCTGGTGGATGGGGGTGCCATTTAATTAAGCTGAAAAGTAAGCTGTTTTTTGGAGTGCTCCATTCAAAACCTCCACTTCCGGCAACATCCCACCTTCTGGTGTTTTCCCGGTTAGACCAGTTTCCAGGAAACACACATACACGCACGTATCGGGCCTCCGCCTTGCAACAGCTCGCTGTTGGCCAGCAGCACAGTCAAGATGGCGGCCCCCAAGGCCTCGAGTGGTCATGTGACTTCGGGTTTCCCTAGCTTGAAGCCCCGCAGCCAGTTCCGAGGCAAGGCTCACTTCTGTCACCCCAACGGGTGTCAGCCCTTCCAATTTCGCAAGCCAATCGCCATCGGAGACCGAACTGCTGCAGTGAGAGATCAGGAGACTGGAGCTTTCCAGTCGCGTACTCAAGGGCCAATCACCAAGCGTCCTATAGTTCGTGAGTCCTTCCGTAGGCAAAGGAGAATCGGGAATGTCGTCACTGTGCAGCAGTATTGTTACCTAAGGACTCAAGAGAGAGGTGGGACGTACGTTGATTGACAGACAAATTTCCCCTACCGGGATTTGAGAATTTGGTGTAGTGCCCCGCCTTAAAGGCGGGGTCTTATTTGATTGCCAAGTAATATTCCCCAATGGAGTTCCAGCCGGGTGTGACGGGCACCCTGCTTGACTAATGAATCCTCGACGTGGCCGGAGCAGCTCTCCAATCGCGGAGCGGCGGGCCCCAGTCTGAGCGGCGATGGCGGCGGCGGCGGCGGCGGCAGCAGCAGCAGGGGCTGCGGGTGGTCGGGGCTCCGGGCCGGGGCGGAGGCGCCATCTTGTGCCCGGGGCCGGTGGGGAGGCCGGGGAGGGGGCCCCGGGGGGCGCAGGGGACTACGGGAACGGCGTGGAGTCTGAGGAACTGGAGCCTGGGGAGCTGCTGCTGGAGCCCGAGCCGGAGCCCGAGCCCGAAGAGGAGCCGCCCCGGCCCCGCGCCCCCCCGGGAGCTCCTGGCCCTGGGCCTGGCTCGGGAGCCGCCGGTAGCCAAGAGGAGGAGGAAGAGCCGGGGCTGGTGGAGAGTGACCCGGGGGACGGCGCCATTGAGGACCCGGTGAGGGAAGGAGGGCGGGCAGGCGGGTCACGAGAGGCGCGGAGCTCGTACTGGAGGCTGGCGGGGGTTGGGCTTGGCTGGGGCGGGGAATAACGTGGCTGGGGCCAGGCAGGGGACGGGCCCGGGGTCGCCACACAGGGCTCGGCCTGTGGAGTCGGGCGTCATGGGTGTCTAGCGTCGTTGTGGGGAAGGTAACTTGCGCTTCTTTTCATCGCGAACCTCACGCTGGGCGAGAGAAATGGCTGAGCGTGGCTGGGGCGGCTCGCGGAGCCAAAACGCGGCGCAGCCCCTGCGTCAGTCCCTCAGAGGCTCCTCTGCATGCCCTCCCCATTCATTGTAGGAGCTGGAAGCGATCAAAGCTCGAGTCAGGGAGATGGAGGAAGAAGCTGAGAAGCTAAAGGAGCTGCAGAACGAGGTAGAGAAACAGATGAATATGAGTCCACCACCAGGCAATGGTGAGTAAACCGGCGGTTTGCACGCACCCTGGGGCCTCAGGTTAGAGGGTTGTGGGGGGCGCAGGGAATGTGGAATTAGATGCCTAGGACCCCGGGGCTGCTTGTTTGAACAATTATTGGGCAGGTGCTGTGGCCGTAGTCCATTGTGTGCTCCGTTGACCTTTGTGAGAACAGACGAAATAGGACCTGTGTTTTGGCGGTGGGAGTCTTGTGCCTCCCTTTGTCCTTGTTATAAATGTGTTTCTCTTTGTTCTTAATCTGTCTCTACTCTTGTGGAGGTTGCCATCTGCCATTTGACCTTCAAGTCTAAAATTTTTTTTTCAGTTGGAGACTCTTTTAGTTACAACTTTAAGGGAAAGTGCCTAGCGGCAGGGGGCTTCTTTAACCTAAAAATATCGAGCCCCTTAGTTTTGTTCACTTTTAAAGGCATTCAATAAGGACTTGGTTTGGGGGTAGAAGATTCTATATTTGTGAGTTTTTTTGATAAAAATATTACATTATTTATTCATTTATTTTTTGAGACAGGGTCTCGAATAGTTTAGGCTGATATCGAGCTCACTGTGTAGCCCAGGCT
Organism: Dasyprocta punctata; assembly: GCA_004363535.1. Lineage (NCBI taxonomy): Eukaryota > Metazoa > Chordata > Mammalia > Rodentia > Dasyproctidae > Dasyprocta > Dasyprocta punctata. The sequence continues at coordinate 60,243 of RJWM01009214.1, forward strand.
GGCCTCAAATTTGTGACGATCCTTCTGCCTCAGCCTTGTTGAGTGCTGGGATTACAGGTGTGTGCCAACACGCCTGGCCTCTTCGTAAATTTTGAGGATGTATTAATTTATACCTTGGTTTGTCAAATATTCTGTGAGATACTATTAGGTGCTGGGCTCTGTTTTAGGTAATAGAAACAACAAAGAATAGACTGGGGTAGACCAAAAATGTTTGCCTTCACTGAGTTTATGGTATAATGGTGGTAGGAGTGCATATATTGGCTCAGTAGAAAACATGTTTATGTGGGGCGTGTTGGTGGTGGTGGTGCTTGCGGTGTCTGCCTGTAATTCCAGCACTGGGGAGGCTGAGACAGGAGGATCACAAGTGTCGGGGCTAGCCTGAACTACATAGCAATACCCTGTCTCAAAAACCAAAAGAGAAAAAAAAATGTTTATTTTTTTTCTCAAAGCTGGCCCTGTGATCATGTCTATTGAAGAGAGAATGGAGGCCGATGCCCGGTCCATCTATGTTGGAAACGTATGTATTAGGGACTTGAGAGTTTTGTGGGGACATTCTTATTTGGAGGAGTTAATAATTTTGAACATTTCCAGTATAGGTGGTGGATTCTGGGTGTGGGGAGAGTTGGGAAGATGATGGAGTTACCACCAAAAGCTCTGGAGTTGGAAGTGAAAGTATTGCTTGGTGCGCCTTGCTATGTGGAGATAGCCCAGAGTAAAGGTCAGGCAGGGGACTTGCTGAGACCAGAGCCGGCCTGGTACTTGTAAAATGTGTTTTTTCTCCTCAGGTGGACTATGGTGCAACAGCAGAGGAGCTAGAGGCTCATTTTCATGGCTGTGGTTCAGTCAACCGTGTCACCATACTTTGTGACAAATTTAGTGGCCATCCCAAAGGGTAAGGAGGAAAATAAATTAAAATTGTGTTAACCAGTTTAAAAATAGCTGTTACAGCTGGGCGTGGTGGCACATGCCTATAATCCCAGCAGTCTGGGAGGCTGAGGCAGGAGGATCACTGCGAGTTTGAGTCCGGTCGGGACCCTACATAGTAAGACCCTGTCTCAAAAAAAAAAAGTAAAGATAAGTGTGACAGCTTTTGTTTTTGTTGTGGTGGGGTTTAAACCCATTTCACTATTAGTGCACTTTAAGCATTTTTCCTGCCACTAAGCTGTAACACCTGCAACAGCTAATGCTTTTTCATTGAGCAGTAATTTACTTGCTGTTAGAGCAAATGGTCTTTTTCTTCTAATATGTGATACTAATGTTGATGTATAGCAAAGATTGCACATAAAAATGTTTTCTGAAGCCAGGCAGACAATAAAATTAAAGATTAGGTATGGGTACGATTGAGCACAGGAGGGGACAGGCAGCTGCTGCTTGTTGTCCACTGCTTTTATTATAGCCATACGGAAAGCCAGGCTTTGTGATCCTGTTTTGTGATTTTCTAAGAGTAGCTCGAAATTTTGACTTAAAATCGTTTATTTTAAGGTAAATAATTAAAAATCTTAGCTGGGCGTGGTGGCGCACATGTTTAATCCCAGCGCTCGGGAGGCTGAGGTAGGAGGAGCATTGTGAGTTGGAGACTGGCTTGGGCTACAACTCGAGTGCAAGGCTGGCCTGAGCTACATAGTGCAACCCTGCCTCAAAAAAACCAGGGCCAGGAGTTTGGTTCAGTGGCTTAAGCGCTTGTCTGGCAGGCACAAGGTTGTGAGTTCGATCCCCCAGTGCCACAAAAAAAAAAAAAAGAAAGTGAACACATGGTACTCAAAGCATTCCACAAGTTGCATTTAATCTATGAGCTATTTGTGAACTTGGAGTGACATTTACTCTTTTCAGGTTTGCATATATAGAGTTCTCAGACAAAGAATCAGTGAGGACTTCCCTGGCCTTAGATGAATCCCTATTTAGAGGACGACAAATCAAGGTAAGCTCTGCCCTTTCTGTCACGGAAGTACAGGCGCTCTTCAGGCTTACTCTTAAGGCTTTCTGTTGTATGTTGCTTTCAGGTGATTCCAAAACGAACCAATAGACCAGGCATCAGCACAACAGACCGAGGTTTCCCGCGTGCCCGCTACCGTGCCCGGACCACCAACTACAACAGTTCCCGCTCTCGATTCTACAGTGGTTTTAACAGCAGGCCCCGAGGTCGTGTCTACAGGTCAGGATAGATGGGCTGCTCCTCTTTCCCCGCCTCCCATGAGCCCTGTATGCCTCATTCTCTCCTGATCTGAGGACTTTCCTTCCCCTCCCCCTGGTTTCCAGGGACTTGATCTCCAGCCTGTGCAGGGTGAGGAAGGTAGTTGCAGGCCAGGGCAGGAGGCCAGTCTCATCTTTGCTGGAGCCGAAATGGTGATAAGGGCTGATCACTTGAGATGCTTCCTCCAGGCATTTTTTTTTCTTCTTCTGGAGAGCTGGTTGCTGGGAAGTTGTTGACACAAAGTTAGGAGGAACAGGGCCTCAAGCTGTGATTGCTACTCTGCTCCGGGTTAGGGAGAGGTTAAACCTCCCTTGGAAGACCAGAGGCTAGTTGATTATTCCACAGTCATGTGGAAGAATTTTGAGATATTTATTCTTTAATTGAGCCAATCTTTTTCCAAGGTTAACTTCTCACTGGGCCTTGTGTGGTGCCCATATGTGGCTTTGCTTTTACCTCCTTTCTTTGCACTTAATAGGTTAGGCATACAGCCTTGGCTTTTCTTAAGGTAGAGTTTAAGAGCTGTGGACGATGAAAAATGGATAACAACAGGTCCTCTTTCTTGCTCCTGTATCTCAGATGCACTTCTTTATTGCTACTGTTCAGCCAAGTAGTCTGTTAGTGCCCCCACTACCCCCCATTTGCCAGGTGTCTTGCTATTTCTGGGATTGTGGAGTCGGTTTTAAGACACTTGGAAACTTCTTTTCCCCACTTCATTCACAGTAACTGGGGCAAGGGCCCACGGGGAGGGGCTTGTGCTGACCTGTCTAGTGATCATGTTAACACCTGACTCTCCTTCTTTCTTCCAGGGGCCGGGCTAGAGCGACATCATGGTATTCCCCTTACTAAAAAAAGTGTGTATTAGGAGGAGAGAGAGGAAAAAAAGAGGAAAGAAGGAAAAAAAAAAAGAATTAAAAAAAAAAAAAGAAAAACAGAAGATGACCTTGATGGAAAAAAAAAATATTTTTTAAAAAAAGATATACTGTGGAAGGGGGGAGAATCCCGTAACTAACTGCTGAGGAGGGACCTGCTTTGGGGAGTAGGGGAAGGCCCAGGGAGTGGGGCAGGGGGCTGCTCATTCACTCTGGGGATCCGCCATGGACACTTCTCAACTGTGCAAGCTGCTGCCCATGTTTCCCCTGCCCTACTTCACCCCTTTGGGGGCTGCTTGAGGGTAGGTGGGCACGGGTGGTAGGAGGGTTTTTTTTTACCCAGGGCTCTGGAAGGACACCAAACTGTTCTGCTTGTTACCTTCCCTCCATCTTCTCCCTGCCTTTCACAGCCCCTGCCTGCCTGCTCCTGTCCTGCCAGGGTTACCACCCACCCCATCCCTCCAGATTGCCTGGTGATCTATTTTGTTTCCTTTTGTGTTTCTTTTTCTGTTTTGAGTGTCTTTCTTTGCAGGTTTCTGTAGCCGGAAGAACTCCTCCGCTCCCAGCGGCTCCAGTGTAAATTCCCCTTCCCCCTGGGGAAATGCACTACCTTGTTTTGGGGGGTTTTTTTTTCAGTTTTTTGTTTTGTTGGTTTTTTTTTTTTTTTCCTTTGCTTTTTTTTCCCTTTTATTTGGAGGGAACGGGAGGAAGTGGGAACAGGGAGGTGGGAGGTGGATTTTGTTTATTTTTTTAGCTCATTTCCAGGGGGTGGGAATTTTTTTTAAATATGTGTCATGAATAAAGTTGTTTTTGAAAATAAAAATTGTTCTGGCCTTTTGGGTGTAAAGATCTTCTTAATTCATAGATGGCTGTTAATTTTACTTTATGGAAGTACTGGTGTTACGGAGGGGAAGTTCCTACTTGTAAATTAAGGTGTAGCAGTTAAATTACAACTAGCAGGAGCGTTATGTGCTTAGTTACATGGGTGTTCTAAGTGAAACAATAGATTAGAATGATCTAATGGTGAAATTTATATCCAAATGAACAATCCATAACCACACCCTAGGTTCTTAGCTTCCCTACCTTAGGGTAAGCTCAAGAAATGGTAAAGCTTTATTCTTCCAGCCATAAAGTGACCACTTAGTCCATTAATAAGTAATTAACTGGATCTAATTGTTTTGGTGTCTTAAATTTTGCTGAGTAGATGCTTGGCCATCCTACTAAATATGTATAAATATGCATGATTAGGAATTGAACCTAGGTTCTTCATACCAAGCTACATCCCCACTGCTCTTTAGAAATTAAAATTTTCTTTTTTCCAGAAATTTGGTGTTTTGAAAGGGTCTTGCTCTGTAGTCCAGGCTAGCTTTGAACTCTAGACCAAACTGGCCTTAATTTGTGGCTCGGACTTGAGTGCAAGGATTACAGGTGTATACAGCCACACCTAGTTTTAAATTTTATTTGATGTGTAGCAAGCTAGCCTTGAAACCTGAACACAACCTCAGTGCTGGGACCATAGATAAATGGTCTCACATCTGGTTCGTTTTAAAATTATGAGGCAGAGTATCAGTTCCTGAGGCAATGCTCAAGATTTGCGGTTCCCAGGCCAGGCCTGGTGGTGTAGACCTTTAATCCCAGCACTGGGGAGGCTGAGGTAGGAGAAGGGTTGTGAGTTTGAGGTTGGCTTGGGCTACAACGTGAGCGCAAAGACTGGCCTGAGTTACATAGTGCGACCCTGCCTCAAAAAAGTAGGGCCGGGAGTTGGGCTCAGTGGCCTAAGCGCCTGTCTAGCAGGCATGAGGCTGTGCGTTCGATGCCCAGTGCCGCAAAAAAAAAAAAAAAAAAAAGTGGGGTTCCCCTGCGTCTCCTTCCCAGGTCCCAATGCCTAGCTAGCTCTCCATGTTCTTTTTTTTCTTTTTTTCCCCCCACTGGCACTGGGGATTGAACTCACAACCTTGATACCTGTCAGGCAGGCGTGTAAGCTGCTGAGCCAAACTCTCGGCCCTGATTTTTTTGAGGCAGGGTCGCACTGTGTAGCTCAGGCCGGCCTCGAACTCACAGCGCTTCTCCTACCAAGCTCTCCGTATTCTAATAACAGCTTATATTTAAAGTTGTTGGGCACTGCTCCCCAGCACAAACCTATAGAATTAAAAGCTGTGTGTATTGGATTCTGCCTTAGCTCTGATCATCATCTGGGTGCTCTCTTCTCTAGAAATCTTAGGTTGAAATGGCTGTGTTGTGTATTCATGAAACCTTAACCCACCCCACCAGTTCAGCGTTGTTTTGAATTCTCAGGTCTGAGTTAACCACTGTTACTTCCTGTTGTGAGATTAGGCACATGAAGTCGTTTTTCTGGACAACTCTGGCAGTTCCTGTAGAGGCTGATGAGCCATAGACTGGATAAGTGCAAGATGACTCATTCATGGGAAGCATGAAACAGGACCAATCCTGTTAATCCTGGGGAGATCTCATTTACCCACCAGGGGGCACCAAGTATCTGGTTCTAAAAGATCCTTTTATTAGTTCTTGGAGGGTGAATGGTTTTTGACCTTTGGTTTTCTTTTTTTTTTTTTTTTTTTTTTTTTTTTTTTTTTTTTTTTTTTTTTTTTTTTTTTTTTTTTTTTTTTTTTTTTTTTTTTTTTTTTTTTTTTTTTGTCTTTCTTTGAGATAGGATCTCACTATGCAGTTCAGGCTGAACTTAAACTCACTTTGTAGCCCAGGCTGATCTCGAACTCACAACGATTCTCCTGCCTCAGTCTCCCAAGTGCTGGGATTAGAGACGTCAGCCAGCACACCCAGTTTGGTTTTCATTTTGTGTTTAGGCCACTTTATCATGCCTGTTCACCTCTCCATTCCTACTTTCACTGTTTGAGCAGCTTCCCATTTGTTCTTGTTGCCCAGAAGGCCTTGTGATACCACTAGTAATTTACAAGGTAGACTTAGATGTGGAACTAAGACCTCTCCTAGTTTTTTTTTTTTCCCCAGCACTGGGGATTGAACTCACAACCTCGCACCTGCCAGACAGGTGCTTAAGCCATTGAGCCAATCTCCCAGCCCTAGTTTTAGTTTTTTTCTTTTTTTTTTGTCGGTCCTGGGGATCAAACTCACAACCTCGCGCCTGCCAGGCAGGCGCTTAAGCCACTGAGCCAAACTCCCAGCCCTAGCCCTAGTTTTTTGAGGCAGGGTCGCACTATGTAGCTCAGGCTGGCTTTGCGCTCACATTGTAGCCCAAGCGGGCATCGAACTCACATTAAAGGCGTGCGCCGCCACGCCCGGCTACCTTCCAGATTCTTCAGTTAGAATTAATCACTAATGCAATCAATTGTTCCTCTCTAGAGCCTCCTGGTGTTACAATTATTTACATTCCTGTTTCCATGCTAGATTGGAAGCTCCTTGAGGACACAGATTATGTTTTTGTATGTCTCACAGAACCTGTCATTTATTATTGTTATTATATATACTATTGGTGCCTGCCATTTAGTACGTGTTTAAAAAATGTTAATTCCCTGAGGGCTTACCTGGGTGTGGTGGCTCACGCCTGTAATCCCAGCACTTGGGAGGCTGAGGCAGGAGGATTGCTGAGAGTTGAGGCCAGCCTGGGCTACAAAGTGAGTTCAAGGCCAGCCTGAACTGCATAGTGAAATCATGTCTCAAAAAACAAACAGAAAAAATTCCCTTAGGATTGCCTTTCCTGTCTTTTTTTTTTTTTTTTTTTTCTGGTACTGGCAATCAATCTCAGGACCTCACACTTGCCAGGCAGGTGCTGTGCTGTGGAGCTATATCCCTGGTCTGCCTTTTTTGTCTTGAACAAGACAGTAACAATAATCCTACTGGTTCCTAGCTCCTCCCATCCCTATAATGAGGCAGATTAGAGTGTGGCCAGCCATCTGGGCAAGTGGGGATGATGTGTCAATAAGGGAGATCCAGGACACAAGCACAGGAAAATACAATAACAACAAAAACAGTTCACAAGCTCTGCACCTAGGACCAATCAGAAATTGTTATCTTCAATTCTGGTGGGAAATTGAGCAGGATTTTGTGTGTGGGGGGGGGGCACCAGGGATTAAACTCACAACTTCACACCTGCCAGGCAGCCACTTAAGCCACTGAGTCAAACTCCCAGCCCAAGTGTTTTGAGGCAGGGTCACACTACGTAGTTCAGGCCGGCCTTGCTCACGTTGTAGCCCAAGCTGGCCTCGAACCCACAACACTCCACCTACTTCAGCCTCCTGAGTGCTGGGATTAAAGGCGTGCGCCACCACACCCAGCTCAAGCAGGATTTTGATAGGATGGCCTAGATTTGAGGAATAGGGGGATACAAAGAGAGTGCCCATTAACCTTGTGGCTTTTGTAAACTTTCAGTGGCTCCCTCTGCACTCTACAGAGGGTAATTCTTTTCCTACCTTTTATCTCTTTAATAACCTCACTATCTTTTGCACTTGTCTTGACCAATTCTTTGTTCAGGAAAAGAACCTAGAATCTCTAGGAGCTCGCCGCACCCTAAAGCCCCAGTAACAACAGGACTTTGAGATTTCCTACTTTACCTGGTTTCTTATTTTTCCCTTTGTCATTATCAGTGGTTCTTTCTTTTTTTCTTTTTTTTCTTTTTCTTTTTCTTTTTTCTTTCTTTTGGAGACAAGGTTGCAGTCCAGGTTGGCCTTGAACTCACTTTGTAGTCCAGGCTGGCCTCAAACTCATGGCAATTTTCCTGCCTCAGCCTCCCAATTGGTGGGATTAGAGGTGTGTACCACCATGCTTGTTTCTGAGACAAGATCTCTTTTTACCTTGTAGATTGGCTTTTAACTCACTATGTAACCCATACGGGCCTCAAATTAACAATTTTCTTGGCTCAGCTTCCTGAGTGCTGGGATTACAGGGGGGCAGAAGCATGTAAAGCAAGTTGCTATCCTTAGACAAGCTCAGTTGTTTTTCATTTTTAATACTACTACTTTTTTTTTGGTACTGGGGATCAAACTCACTATCTTACACTTGCCAGGCAGCTGCTGTACCTCTAAAGCTCAGAGGGTTTTTTTTTTGTTTTTTTGTTTTTGGTACTGGGGATCAAACTCACAACCTCATACCTGCCAGGCAGGTGCTTAAGCCACTGATCTAAATACCTGGCCCAAGTTCAGGTTTTTTTGTTTTGTTTTGTTCTTAATTCTTTTTAGCCAGGCGTGGTGGTGCATGCCTGTAATCTCAGAACTCAGGAGGCTGAGGCAGGGAGATTGCTGTGAGTTCGAGGCCAGCCTGGGCTACAAAGTGAGTTCAAGCCCAGCCTGAACTGCATGGTGAGACCCTGACTCAAACAGACAAAAGAAGGGGCTGGGGGTTTAGCTCAGCAGCATAAGTGCCTGCCTGGCAAATGTGAGGTCATGAGTTAGATCCCCAGCACCAAAAAAAAAAAAAAAAGAGAGAGAGAGAGAGAGAAAATAAAACAAAGCAAAACAGAACAAAGCAGTCGGGCGTGGTGGCGCACGCCTTTAATCCCAGCATTCGGGAGGCCGAGGTAGGCGGAGCGTTGTAAATTCGAGGGCGGCTTGGGCTACAACGCTAGCGTAAGGCCGGCCTGAGCTACATAGTGCGACCCTGACTCAAAAAACTAGCGCAGGGGGTTTGGCTCAGTGGCTTAAGCGCCTGTGTGACAGACGTGAGGTTGTGAGTTCAATCCCTGGTGCCGCAAAAAAAAAAAAAAAGTTCAAACCCCTGGAAAAAAAAAAAAAACCAAAAAAATGCTGGGCGTGGTGGTGCACGCCTTTATTTTCATTTTCTTTTTTTTTTTTTGCGGCACCGGGTATTGAACTCACAACCTCGCACCTGCCAGGGCAGGCGCTTAAGCCGCTGAGCCAAACTCCCAGCCCTGGTTTTTTGAGGCAGGGTCACACTGTGTAGCTCAGGCCAGCCGCGTTGTAGCCCAAGCCGGCCTTGAACTCACAACGCTCCACCTACCTCAGCCTCCCGAGTGCTGGGATTAAAG